>JAUTBQ010161156.1:0-28349 GCA_032361185.1 Lepetodrilus ovalis | reverse complement strand
GGCTCCCGCCACAATAGAAAGCGTTGACGTTACAATAGTTGTAGCCTACAAGAGCGTCGTACAACGAGGTCCTGTTTGGTATCTCTACTACAATCAGAGATGACAATGGGAACTTGCCGGGATCCTGAACGACTAGTGGAGCACTTTGTAGAGTAGTGCAGCTTGAATGCAGCCCTGAACATATTGGTATTGGTTTTACCTGTACATAGGTATTGGTTTTACCTGTACATAGGTATTGGTTTTACCTGTACATAGGTATTGCTTTTACCTGTACATAGGTATTGCTTTTACCTGTACATAGGTATTGCTTTTACCTGTAAATAGGTATTGCTTTTACCTGCCAATAGGCATGTGTATTACCTGAACATCTGGCATCAGTTTTCCCTGAACACATAAGCATTGGTTGTACTATTATACATGGACTTCTATCACACAACAGACTGTGGTAAAATCAGGTAAAACTCACATGAACATTTTCTGAGGATTTCTTGTTCAAAACACCACTGTCATTTGGTCTGGATCTAGAAGAAAAACATAAAAACCACCAGTGAAATATTAGGATAGGCTTCCATATATCTTTTTACGCCACATTTGATTTGCTTCCACCAAATATATACCACTTTCACGATCCTGTGCATTTATCACTGCTGGATAGTCATTAATTTTCACGCTATGTGCCAAGGCATACAGAGAAACGCTGCATTGAATAACACAATGTGTCTTTCTAATAAATAGATATCTGAAATAGTATTAATGAATTCTACCAACAGACAGACCATAATGATACTGATAACATATACATTCCTAGTAGGAAATGGAAGTCATATTCAGAAAAATTAATGGAAAATTTGCAACAGATGTATTCATAAGACCGACCTTGTACTTTATACATCTTTAAATAATTCGTCACATACAAAATGAGGAGAGGTATCTTTGACAAAGAAACTGCAAATTGATACATTAATTAAGCAAGTTTGTGTACAACATGGATAGTGACAAAACGAGCCAATATCAAAACTAATTTATATTAGATCCAGAAGCAACAGATTGCTGTAAACAAAACACTTAAAACACTGGTGAATGCGAAGGAAGGGACATTGCTCCGTATCACATGCCTCGCATCACGCACCTCGGTGCACACGCACCTCGGTACATGTTTTATGCTTTAACTAACACCTGTGTTCTGCACCGTTCTGAAGACAGCAGAACAGGAGATAAAGTTGTCTCTCATCACGGTAAACTGTCTTGATGTAGAGCCGCCCACTAGGGTAATATCTTCGCTTTGCTGATCATTATGGTGCGCTGCAAAGCTAGAGATATCAAGAAGATCAAGTGAAAAGTTTTATGAGCATCTGGAGACCAACTCTATGTGAGGTAACCAACAATGCAACAGCTCAATACAGCACTGTAGTGTCCATATCAAATGTGCAAGGAATTGCCAAAGCTGTTATCATTATACACCGATTGGTACCATGGATACTGGTTACAATCATTGCCAATTTCTGGAACCATTACAAAAGATACAATCATTGTCCATCTGGTACCACGATTACTGAAGCTACAATCATTGTAAATCTGGTACCACGATTACTGAAGCTACAATCATTGTCCATCTGGTACCACGATTACTGAAGCTACAATCATTGTCCATTTGGTACCACGATTACTGAAGCTACAATCATTGTTCATGAAGCTACAATCATTGTCCATCTGGTACCATGATTACTGAAGCTACAATCATTGTTCATCACCTATAACCTTTCTTATTTAATCTAAGAGTAACATCACTGTTGATCACTCAAACTTTGTTATTCAAGCTATCATTATTGTCAGTCTCCTGCTACCAAAGTTACTTGAGTTACAATCATTGTCAATAACCTGCTATCAGAGTTATTCAAGCTACCATCAATGTCGATTGCATGTAACCATAGTTACATGAGTTACAATCATTGGCAAGAACGTGCTACCATAGTTACTTGAGCTACAAAGATTGCTTTAATAATTGACAATAACCTGCAACAATACAAATATATTCAAGCTACAATCCTTGTCAATCAGATGCTACCAGAGGTATTCAAGCTACAATCCTTGTCAATCAGCTGCTACCAGAGGTATTCAAGCTACAATCCTTGTCAATCAGCTGCTACCAGAGGTATTCAAGCTACAATCATTGCTAATCAGCTGCTACCAGAGTTACTGGCCCTGTCTGACCGTGTACTGATACCACCACAGTGTTAGCCTCAAGTCTTACCATCACTTATTTAGACGCCCGTTTTGAAGATCTGTCTAAGCAGCAGATATCAATAAAACATACCTTCCCCTGAGACCAGCGTAAACACATTTTATCTGTACTACAATCAGATATCAGCTAGTCAGATGGCTATCGCAAGGAATGTTCTGTCTATAAGTCCCTCACCCAGCCAATTCTCATTGAATTATGGCACATTCTTATTGGACGATAGTCATCTACACCTATTAACCTCCCAAAACAAAGTAGATTTCAATAGATCAAACACTACCAAAGTCCAGCTTGGGCATCGGAAGTCGGACATGTCAACACCATCTGCATGTTCTGACTTAAGTGACCTGCTGTGTATTGTCTACAGGATGCTGGCTTGTTCCGACTTCCTCAGGATTATCATAAGCAGACATTAGCGGCACGGCGGCGCGACATCGGGGGGATATTCGCCTCCAGCAAGGGCATTGTCCTTGTCCTCTACTAATAGTACTATAGGTGATGTCCTCACACAGGCACCCGGTCTGGGAAATGGCCGCGAGTGGAGACACGTTCCTCTCACAAAAGACTGTTGAAGTTGCTTGGGCAGTAAAAGCATGACAGTGGACATCCAATGTCTTCTCCAAGGCCACTCGTTGGCCATCACCAAGGTCTCAGATAAATAGATCTCACATGCTTATAGAGAAAATATCTCATGTGCTTGTATAGAAATAGATCTCACATGCATGTAGAGTAAATATTTCATGTGCTTGTAGAGAAATAGATTTTACATGCTTGTAGAGAAAATAGTTCATGTGTTTGTAGAGAAACATATCTCATATACTTGTAGAGAAAATATCAATAATTGTAGTAGGGAAATAGATCTCGCATGTTTGTAAACAAAATATCTCATGTGTTTGTAGACAAAAGTATTTGTTATGCTTGTAGAGAAATAGATAGCAAATACATGTAGAGAAAAAAAGTCATATACTAAATTGATCTCATACACTTGTAGATAAATAGACCTTGTGTGCTTGTAAAGAAAAGATATCATGTGCTTGTAGAGAAATATATTGCATATGCTTGTAGAGAAATCAATCTCATATACCTGCAAAGAAAATATCTATAATTGTACAGGGATAGATCTGGTATTCTTGTTACTTGTATAGAAATATATCTCATACACTAGTAGAGAAATAGATCTCATATACAGTACATGTAAATTCCGAGAACAGTTAAAAACACCAAAGAACACCCTCCCCTAAACACTATAGCTGCTATACATTCTCTTGTATCACTGTCTAGATATGTTCATAACTGTCGCCCGATTCATTAACATGGCTTTTCAGGTAATGCATAAACATGCAAAAGAGCTGACAAATGCATACTGGAAACAAATATTGTGAATAAGTGATACAATATTAATCCCAAATGTATCAATACACTTGATTTAATGCCAGCCACCAATAGATTAATCGAAAGTATATATTGTGAGGAAAAAATGCCATAATCAATAATTATTCTTCGGAATCTAATTGCCAATACGTTTTTGGACATACCAAAAAAATGTGAAAAGTATTCTAAATTGGATTCCATGATTGATCGTTGTGAAAGTCGTAAGTTTTCATTACAGCAATACACAACACGTGAAATAAGACTGGTAGCAGAATATCTTAAACGTCTAAAAGGGATAACTACCATGTGATGAATGTACCCACGGCACCTGAGACATGATTACCATCAATCAAATGAATATTGTGAATTTATCTTGGATTAGAGAACTCGGAAAATGGCATTGCAAATACAATTGCTGATACAAACCATTCATTTCTACTTACACATCTTACTTTGAATTATATAATTTGAAGCGCAATACAAATCCAGGGAATAAATTTATCTGAAAATTATTAACAGAAATTAATATTATGTAAAAAAAAAGAATCAGAAGATCGACTAAAGTTACCGGTATTTAGGAAAAAGATGTACTATAAAGTTTTGCATACCTGATATAGCTGAAAAAGATTATTCTTAAAAGCAAATCTCATCAAAGTCATTCTATAAACTATCGCACAAGAAAAGCGCAACTAAAATAAGAACAGTTCAACCAAAGTTATTTGGGGAAAAAAGTACTATAAAGTTTTGCATACCTGTTAAAGCTGACAAAAAAGCTTTTTCTTAAATGCAAATCTCTTCCAAATCATTCCATCAACTATCGGACAAGAAAAATCCAAATAAAAGAATACCAACCCTTCTCTCTCACTGTGTTAATTACATTCCAATAGGGCAACTCCCATTCCATCCGATACAAGAAATGTTAAATTACAAGGCAATGTAACGTTCATCAGCATTTCCACAATGCACACAATACAAACCACGATATCCGTTGAAATACTCATTCAGTCAGACGAAGAAAAACTGGTGGCAATATTTACATACGCTCCCGTCGTAGAATCGCCATCAATGGGGCTTAGGGGTATCAGACACGCTCAGAGAGGACTCTTGGAGAAGACGTGTCGCTACAGAGACGCCGAGTGAGAGCGGAACCATTACTGGAGTGCCAGCTCATATGGATTCATCCATTATCTCCTAAAACCTCGCCACTTTTACTTCGTAGTCGGCCGTCTGATCCTAATTTGCAGCTTTTGGAGTAACCTGGCATATGTTCGGAACACTCGTATCCATACACGCAATCGTAGTCTGGCGATATCGCTGGAAACCAAACTAACATTATTCGGATTTGTATCGTGCATCACTTAAAGACGTAATTTCCTGCTAAGTTACTTTAGTATGGAGCCAAACGCTTCTAGTAAACAGACAGAGAGATGGGGAGCAATGTCATATTACATACACATAATTTGAGTTGATAATCTTTATCAATAAGAAAAATGTCATAATATTATCATTAAAGTCATCATTAATAACGAGAAAAAATATATCATACTAATTACCTCAAATCATTGCTGTGCTATGGCACCATGGCCATTTCGGTACGTAAACAGAAACTGTTTTCTGAGAAACTACAACAAATAACTGAAGGTACTTCTGTTATTCAAACCAAGGTGAACACTATAAACCAATTGCAGCTATTACAGATCTACATAAGTCTGGAATTCAAATATTTTAGTGGTCAACATAAACATGTCTGAGGAGTTATCTTCACCTGCCGCCCTGGTTTACAGCCTGGTTCACCAGGTAACAGCCGCTACTTACAGATGAAAGGAAGAAACCCTCAGTACCTACTTAGAGGAACTAAGACCAGGGTCCTGCACTGAAGTGACCTACCAAGTGTCCCTACACTGCTCCCTATGTGTCCCTATACTGCTCCCTACAAGGTGTCCCTACCAGGTGTCCTTATACTGCTCCATACAGTGTCCCTACAAGGTGTCCTTATACTGCTCCCTACAAAGTGTCCCTAGACTGCTCCCTACACAGTCAATGTTTAATTGAGTTCTTACTTGTATTTACAGTCATTTGTAGAATTCATAGTCAAGTTCATATCTGAGTTCTAGCCACAAGTTCATGAGTTCATAGTTGAGTTCATTGTTCAGTTCATTGTTGATCACAGAGTTCACAATGACTTAATAATGAGCTGATAGATAACAATGTATTTCATCGTGTTAAGGCCTTTCTACTGAATAATAAACATCTGTCTGTCTGTCTGTCAAAGTTGAATTCACAATGAGTATGCTGGGTTCATCAAGTGCTTGCTGACATGTGCACTAAGAATGGTAAGAGTTCCACATATCTAGCAATGGTCTAGCACATTCTTTGTCGCTTGGACATGCCTCTAACATGCTTTAGCTGTGGTCAGTTACCCATGCATCGGTTCAACCATGACTGAAATATCAATTATTTTTTTGTCGTTTTATCTGAAAACTGAATCGGGGTTTCCCAGAATCTGATCAGATTTCGACATTAACTAGGATTTCCACGATTTAGTTTCCATTATTTGCTTATTGTTGAGACAGTTTGGATTTGCACAGATTCTATCTATGACTTTTATCACTATCATCAGATGGGAAAAACATAATAAATATAATTGCTTAAAAAGTAATATCATAATCATTAATGGATTGGTGTATATGTTACAATTAAAATATTGAAATATGGATAATTTACTTCAGGAAGGATAAACCAATGTAACAATAATAATAGTATTAATAACAATAATAATAATAACAATAAAAACTAGTAGTATTAGTATTAGTAGTAGTAGTAGTAATAGCAGCAGTAATAAATAGTAATAATTAGCATAGTAATAATAATAATAATAATAATAACAATGATAATAATGATGATGATAATGATAATAATGATGGTAGTAATGATAATAATGATAATAATAATGATAATAATAATGATGATAATGTTGTAAGGAAACAACTTACAACATATCTGCTCAACATGTCTACATATTACATGTATTACCGAGACCAAAAAAAATGATAAACTTTCTGAGGAGTATACAATTGGAGGTGCTGTTTCCAGAGCGATAAATCAATTAATTTGAGAAGCGACTGAGTCTGTGAGTGTGAACCATCTACATGCACGCCACGACGTCAGCTCACTTACTCCACATATATGTCATCAGAAAGGACAGAAATAAACCACTTTACACATGGAAACTAACTCAACAACTTTATGAAGTATTTAACATATTTTTGAGATAATGATGAATTGATTTTCTTTACACAATTCGATGTCCTTAATGATTTGAGAAATAATAAACGCAAGAATGATACAAGAATGATTAAAAGTTTTTCTTATCAGTTGGCTGCACTAATGATAAATTTAATAGAGAATTGTCCTAAATTGTCTGTTGTTCATTATCTCTTAGAAGTCACTCAATGTATGCAAATTAAACTTTAGAGACTCAATGCCATCAGACAGAGACATGGCGGCACTTTTGTTGTAGAATAACGCCATATCCATGCTAATGTCATGTGATGACCATTTCTATAACAGCATTTCCATGGAAATCTATGGAAATAGGTCCATAGTTAATACGTTATAGGTCCATAATTAATACGTTATTCACATTGACCTTCAGGCCAGGAATATGTAAGTGAACCCACTGGAACTGATAAAATCTATGAAAGCACATATTGGAACATCAAAAGATAAATAGGATATTAATCAACGAACGTGTATTAGAACAACCAGAAAACAAATTCAAATGGATACAAATCTATGAAGTAATTTTTCAGAAGAAAATTGAAACAGATAAACATTTATGGAACATGTTAGAACATTAAAATATAAAACAGATACAAATCTATGAAAGTAAAATATACCATAAAAACAAACAAACGGAAACTGATATGAAAATATGTTAAATCATCAAAAAATAAATTGCAACCAATACGAGTACATGAAAACATATGAATTCACACCAAACATAAACAGCAGCTAATTAGAAGATGTCTTGTGCAAACATTCTAGATACGTAGACTAAACAGTAACCATATCCGTGAGATTCCAGACATGTAGAGATTCCCAATACGTAGACTAAACAGTAACCATAACCGTGACCGAGCTACTTAGTATTTTTAAAGGTAACTGTGAAGAAGGTGTGAAGGGAAGTATCTTCACGGTGTGAAAAGTAAAGATTGTGAGCCACTCACCCCAGACACAACACAGACTGTATTACTGGCCGTGTCTAGACAGATCTGACCGGCATCACTCATGGAGCAAGTCAGTCAGGAAGAAGATACACCTCACGTTCATTCAGCTGTGTGTGGAATTAAAGGTACACCACCTTAGTCCAGCGGCTAATTGGAAACACAAACAGAACAGGCACCGTGCAGCAGATACACCCGATTGTCTGGCCGCAAACTTGGAACGATTTACGCTGTATTTATACGTGGCTCATGAAGCTTAGTTGATAGTGGGGAACTAGTTTATGGTAATCAGTGGGGAACTAGTTTATGGTCATCAGTTAGGATGTGAACCAAGGCTGTGGGGAAGTAGTTCATCATTATATTGGAAACTGGATGCAGAATTGAATAAAAATTATGAATATCAATGATAACGAGTAAAGTGAACCAAGGTTTCATGAAAGTTATTTTGTTCCAGTCATCTATCTTTTGACAACAAAGAAGGAAGGAAAAAGAACTTTAAATAAAACGACAATGTTCGAGTTTAATACCTCAAAATTAGAAGAAAAACACATATTATATCTTAACATGCGTATATAAAATTACTTATCTCAAACTGCATAAAAGATACATGACATGACCCTCAAACAATCCATAGAGCAACATATCTAGAACAGTCCATAGAACATATCTAGAACAGTCACTAGAACAACATATCTAGAACAGTCCTTGGAACAACATATTTAGAACAGTCCGTAGAACAACATATCTAGAAGAGTCCATAGAACAACATATCTAGAACAGTCCATAGAACATATCTAGAACAGTTCATAGATCATATCTACAACAGTCCATAGACCTACACAGGCCAATGCATACAGAACCAGTCTGAGAACTTAGAGTGACATAACACAGGCCAATGCATACAGAACCAGTCTGAGAACTTAGAGCGACATAACACAGGCCAATGCATAAAGAACCAGTCTGAGAACTTAGAGCGACATACCTGAAATTGAACATTAACTTGTCACCTTGTACCTCAAAATGCAAAACATGCTGGTCCTGCTACAACAACAACAGTGGCACCTCCGAGTGTCTGTGTCCCTCCCACATACAACCACAGTTAGTGTTTGCTAACCAATCTAAACCATTTACTCCATTGATTAACAGATGAAAACTCCTCTTCAAGCTATTGCAGGAAACTGTGCTTGTCATAACCTTCTGTAGAACACTGCTGAAAGGTGACAACTGTGGTTGGATTATTTTAATAGTTCTGTACAACCTAGACATTAGGCTATGTGTATAAAAACAAAACAGCCAAATCTTATAAAAAATATATGAATGAATACTAACTGACAATCATGGAAGTCCTAAGAAAAAGAAAAGAGAGTACAGTGGCCCCTCGATATAACACGGTACGATGCACCACAGATTCAGATATAAGGCGGGGTCAGACATGGCTCCCATTTTTATTTTCGTTATTTCCCTGTACTATTGTATAAGGTGGGTACTATAATGCTGGGGTTATGTCATGGACTCCAACTTCAGCGTTATATTGAGGAGACACATATAAATAAGTACAATTGTTCAATGGAAATCTAATATTTATTGTGTTAAAGAAAAAACAACTTATTTTGAATAGTCTATGCCTCAAATACATTTCAATACATGCACTTCATTAGTAGTTCAGTATTTGTTATTTCTGTCAATAGAGACAAAACTTAATGAAGAATAGAAGAATATAGTTAGTACTATTTGTTAAGATTTGGACTTTGAGCCACTTTCAACATACTTTCATTTAATATCATAGCTTGCCATTTCTCTAGAAAAATAATGAATTATTTAGTGTACAGCCGTTACATAAATGTCAGTGCATGTATTTGGAATATATTTACATGTTCTCAAATAAATGTTAGTTAGCTGACAATGAAGGTGCACACAATCACAGATGCAAATTAGATTATTCACTACAGGCAATCAATATTTACATTTGCAGTGTAACACACAATGAGCACATAATCTTGTTATACAATTACAGTATCTGAATATTGACACAAATGTAATAAAAAATGTAATCAGCTTGGCACTTAATATTGCAGTATATCTGTGAACATTGACTGGTACAGATGAAATAATGATGGGAACTGCACTTCAAGAGTTCAGACAATTCTTCCTAAGGATGACATCAAAATACTTTGGGTCCTCAGAGTGGGTTGAAACTAAAGTATTAATACTCCACAGAATGCAGAATAACTCAAAATAAACCTAAAAGAACTAAACATATGATTCCATTACCGCTATCTATTTTTGAGATGTTATAAAGAGCCGTCTGTGCCTGTACATAATCCTACAAGGAGAGGGTTAACCATTATATTTAGTACACATTATCCTTGACAAATAACATAAAATCTTAAATCTGTTCTAAACTATAATGCTGTGTTATTTATCTATTAGTTTAGAAAGAATATAATTGTTGGCGTTGTTTGTAAGTACATTGTTGTCAATTAAATTGTTTTTCAATTTTATACAGAATACTAATCATAAGCATATTGTCATGCAATGCAATGTGTTAAAGTGAACATGTATATATCTGTCCATTTTTAGTAACGTTCCATCTCTCTAATGTACATAAACTTCCCCTGGCCCCCGTTTCATGAAGGTGTCCTAACTTTAGGAGCTTCTAACTTTATGACCCAGTTTCAGTTTGATGTCAATTTATGAAGGAATAAGTGATGACTGTTTAGGAGCTCCTAAATAGTTAGGACACCTTCGTGAAACGGGGGCCAGGAGCATAATAAAGGCTGATCTTATGGTACCTCATAGTAATTGTTAGTGAGAATATTATTATTTTTTAAATTGAGCTTTAGAGCCGCTTTCAAAATTCTTTTACTTATATGACAGTCAGTATGTAAATACATATGTATGTGTGTTTATGCATGTTTTTTGTTGTTGTTTTTATTTTTTTATGTAATGGGGTTTATAGTCGCTTTCTAGAATCTGTATGGATGTGTCTGAGTGTGTGATTGTGTGTATGGACCATAGATACAGAAATCCAATCTAATCCAATCGCGTCATCGTCTGTCTAATAACTAGTTCCACGTAAAATCGCACACACGGCAAGATAAAGTTGCGCACACGGCAAGTTAAAAGAAGCACAACAGGAAGTGGTGTTCAGTCCCAGCGGTAATGGCTGTCTTTGTTCCTCTAATCAGGTGGCGACACCACGTCTAGGGACAGACAACTCTTCTGCTTTCTTCTTTGTGCCACAAATCAGTGATATTCATTCTTGCATTAATGGCGGCATTTTGACACAAAGGGCAATAATCATGGGGACACAAAAGATTGATCTGACTTTGTTGTTGGTATTGTGTCTAGTAAGGAGAATAATGGATCCATGTAGGTTTTTGCACTAGAAAGGATTCAGGTAACCTACATACAAAGTCAGTTTCTTTCACGATCTATATTGGGACTTTCAATTAGTAACTTTCTTTCTCATTGATATAATTAATATTTTTAGTTTCTGCAATATGATGTTTCTTTCAGAATGCACCAGTAGATTCAGAAAGTGGTCTGTACAGTTTGGTAACCGATGCTTTTCTTCACGCCATGGCACTTCAGTGCAGTTATGCAAAGTTTGATGAAGATACTTTGGTCTCCATGACGCAAAGCATTAATTGAAACACATTTAGGATATTTCTAGCAATTTGATTGGTCGAGAGCAAAACGTTTTCGTGATCAAATCCGTTGTCACTAGATACCGGAGCCGCATCATGTTGTAGTGATATTAATCATTACTGATTCTACAACATGTAGGGTGCAAGTGGACTTACACCTCCAAGAAATAGTTCAGTTTCAATAAATAGATCATACATTTTTGTAAATTTATCATGAATAATTAGTTGGATAAATATTGTAATAGTTACACTAAGAGTTGATTCAAAGCTGTCTACATTTCAAACAATATATTACGATGCAAACCGATTTAATCTTGAATTTGAAAGCCTACTGAACGGAATACAATTTAGCCAAGGAAACTACTACAATGTAAGAATCGGTTTCAAATGAAATTTGCCATTGTCAAATGTCAGTAACATCCCACAAATTTCAAAACGTCATATAGTAAAACATATTTATTTACAGCATAGAAGGTCTAATGTCTTTTAACTAAGACACCTTAAAAGTATAAAAATGTTCTGTGAAAACAAACAAGTGAGAATAAATCTGATTTAATGATATTCCCCAAAATGTAATGTCAATAAATGACCTTATTCCAATGCAAATATTTATGAGAAGAATGCATGAAAGAAATTTATTGAAAATTATTGTATACTTTACTTGAATTTCAAATACTAGAACATTTTCACTGATCAATTTCTATGAATTAAATAAAAGGCATGATTGCAAATTATATGTGCCAATAGTCAAAACGAAACTACCCTATCTTGTATGTATCTTGTATGACAGCAATTAAACACAAATCATTTCATTGTAACATTAGAGAGGGATGGAATGGGGGAGAAGGGGGTGGGGGCGGTGGTGGGAGGTAAGAATGACCAAACTAGACTCTAATCAATGTCACTGAACCCAATGATTCCTGTGTAACAATGTCAAAACTGAGCTCACGTCCACCTACATCTAATCAAGTCAGGAAAACCTCAGATCTGACTCGCCATTAAGTGTTCCACAACTCGAGGTCACGACCTCTCTTACAGATCCGCTGTTAATCTCAGATACTGCCCTCTTCAATGGTGACCAGTGTTCCAGTGACTTACAGACAGCACCTTAGAACACTTGCTGTGGCAACTACATCCTTGAATTAGGACGTGGCATTGCAGTGGCATTCCCACATAAATTTGATCAAGGTTTTATGGTTGTATCCAAACCTCAAAGACACCAGTTCCTCAAGGAATTGAAGATGGGCCAGACACTTACTAGAATATTGGCAAAAAATGTTAAACAGTTTCCAGCACCGACTGTATATATTTTATTCATTAAGATATTGCGAGCTTGACAAACACCAAGAATGAATTACATAATTCTCTCAACTGGAAATATCTTGGAACATTTCCATCATGGATATTTGTGGTATTGGTTAAGAAAAATTGGTTATTTGAAATACAGGAGAATGGAAACTCTTTGGAAACAGGAAATGGTAAAGGAGAATGAAATTGAATCAAGGATGAAGGATTCATGACAACAGCTGTAGGATGTCAGTAGTGTTGGCAGATGTCAGTAGTGTTGGTGTCAATGTATGAACTTACACTATGCCTACATATTAAGATAATTTAAATCTGATAAAGAAAACAATAGATATTACCATGTTCATGAACATAACCAGATAATGAGCACATGAATACAAACACAATGGAATCTTTCCGATAAGAATTGATGAGAATATGAACATAATTATAGATCTTGAGCACACTCACAGATGATGAAGACATCAGCAGATTTAGGCAATGGGCACAAAGACTATACCAAATCATATGAACATAATCAGAGACCATGAACACAATTAGAAATTATCATGAAGACATCAGCAGATTTAGGCAATGAAGACAGACCATGAACAAAAAGAGTGATGAAGAAGACACAGACCATGAACACAGAAAGAGATGAAGAAGACACAGACCATGAACACAGAAAGAGTGATGAAGAAGACACAGACCATGAACACAAAGAGTGATGAAGAAGACACAGACCATGAACACAGTGAGTGATGAAGAAGACACAGACCATGAACACAAAGAGTGATGAAGAAGACACAGACCATGAACACAGAAAGAGATGAAGAAGACACAGACCATGAACACAGTGAGTGATGATGAAGACATAGACCATGAACACAGAGAGTGATGATGAAGACACAGACCATGAACACAGAGAGTGATGATGAAGATGCAGACCATGGACACAGAGAGTGATGATGAAGATGCAGACCATGAACACAGAGAGTGATGAAGACACAGACCATGAACACAGAGAGTGATGATGAAGACAGGCAGGTACAGCTATTATGGACATAATTGGGTCACACACATCAAACCTAAAACTCTTCAAGCCTTTTCAACCAATTCTTAATATAATCCATTAAACTAATATTTACTGTGTTAATTTTCACCATTGCCTGAAATCTTAAGTATGTCTACTCCCTTCCGAAAGGCAAAGCTAAGAGATTGTGTCATACTTTCCACGCTGAAATACTTGGTCATAAAACCCGACATCCTGCGAGCTCAATACATAATTGATGTTGGCGCTATCACAAAAGAAGGTAATTATTACGCATAAATAGTAGCAGCACAGGACACACTGAATATAGAATGCCACTGATGGATACTCAGATATCAGAAAATATGCTATTTGACGTGGACTCGTTGCTACGGCGGACATTATCATGCTATCATCTTCCACCAGATTTACTGTTCTGTGGAATCAAGAATATTGTGGCGGAACGCACTTCATGCCAGGCATTGATTCGATAATATAGCTCTCATTTCAGCTTTTGTAGTAATGTAGAGATGACATAAACATATCGCAATGCTTTGTGGTGCGTAAATATCCGTTAGCTTTCGAAAGGATTACGTCGGATTATGTCGATACATCCGAGATGAAATAAACTGGACATCGAGGGCCGTCTGTAGCTCTACACTGAAGCGTGACTTGTGTGACCGAGGAGTCTACATTAGGATGAAACTGTTTTACGCTCCAAGTCACAACGTCAGACTTTCTATGGAGCGGTTTGTCAGCGACGGAAACGCTTTTTGACACTGAATAATCTTTCTGGAAAGTAATCACTTCCAAATTAGTGCCTACTTAGATGTGATATTTGACTGACAAGAATTGGTTGGCTGATGGAACACTTAAAACAGCTTTCGTCGAGAACAGTTCTATCACATAGCTCCAACGTTCAAGCTAGAAATGCTGCAATAGCACTTATTGTAGCTACCCTGAAGCAGAATCTCAAGTCCACTGGGAAGGTTTGAGAGTTCAAAGCATTCCATTTATTAAATGTCAGTATGTAAAACTGAAAAATCTTGGAATGTCTGTTGAGTAGTTGGTGAAACAATTGAATAGAAAGGAAGATAGAAATTGCACATAATATTTGCATTAAAATATCAATGGGATGTAGTGCTATGAGGATGCTTTCAGGCATGGATTTTGTTCAATATAGACATTGCACATTATTATTATTACTTAATAAAACATGTAAAAAATATAGTATATTTTTGTTGCTATTAAACCAGAACAACTTCTTTGGCAGAATTCAACAGTAAACAATATTCTTAACAAGTTGGTCATGAAAGGGATACAGAATTAACAACTGATGGAAGAATACCAATGGAATCTAACAACTTTCAATAACGACTAACACACGTACATTATTGTATGTATTCTATATCTTAGGATAGCACTGTGAAAGTTAACTGGAGTTGATTGAGTAGTGTCCATTTACATCAGCAGTAACTTTATTATGTATTATTCTGGATCACGTTATTATGTATATCTATAGAGAATATTGGGTGAAAGCTATAGTGACATTAAGCAACACTCCTCTCACTCTCTCACCTTCTCACCCACTCACTCACTCAATTCCCTAAGAGATCTACAGCACCATTAAGACAAGTTCATGACCAACATGGGACACGATATGGCACAACATGACATGACACAACACATAATCTCTCCAGAAAGACGATGACATTGCTTGGAGTAGAATCTAATATACATAATGAAATCTTGCAGGACACTTCTCTTATGTAGGTGTTTAACACTTCCTCTCCAGCAGATACCCTCCAGCATAGGGCATGAGTACAACAGACTGGAGTAGATTAGTCACCTTAGCAACACTCTAATTAACTAGTCCACCCATTCATTCAACAGTTTGACTTTAATCTATAAGTCCTATGGAGAAAAAAATCTTTCAAAATAAAATCACTACCAGTAATTTTGATAAATGAAAAATAAATAAAATTAAAAACACTTACGGTAACTATGTAAATTGTTGGTTACTTGGTAGAAGCAAAAAAACTCACATATTATTACAATCAGAAAATCAACTTTATAGCGATGATGATAACTTTGTGTATTATTTACACAACTACCCACAACCAAAACAATAGAAAAAATAAATAAATATGATTGAATCTATATATCAAATGAGTATTAAAATATTCCAATGTGGAATATATATTATAATCAAATTTATTGTTACACTATCAGCCAATTGAAATATTGTCATCATAAAATTCAGAATTTGTAAGATAAAAAAAAAAAAGAGACAAGAATTTATTATTATTAAAAATAAAAATTGCTGTTGTAAGTACATGTATAGTAAAAAAAATAGTCAAGTATTGCTTTGGGAAATACCATTTGTGTTGTGAAAAAAACAAAAATGAAATATGACTCGGTGAAAAAAACATACCAACCTTGTCTATGCACCGTTGACTGTATCTGCAACAACACCTATGCCATCAATCTGCGTGTTGTTGCGATCGCTACGATTCCCCGTGCGAAGAATGACTGGAGTTTGTCCACTGCTAGTCTCGCAGCCAAGCTCAGCACACACCATTTACCTTATCTGAAATAAATCCATACCATCAATTCCCCTGCAACCGTCTTGAAATAACTTCCACAGACATAAATCAAGGAGCTTGCTCAGACACATACCCCTTCTTACAGCCCTCCCTTCTTACTTGCCCCTCCCTTCCTGCCCCGTGGTCAAGTGCTGTATGTCCAGCTACTGCAGTCACTGGTGGCCACTACCCAGTCCAAGCAGGAGAAGTTGCTCAAGAGCCGTCATCAACGACCAGCCGTATACTGGCCTCGTTAAATCTGCATGTGTCGATTTCACCCCGCCGTAGTCCAAGGTGTATGTGTCAATTTCAAAAGACTTGTCATGGGTGTGCATGTTAATTTCGGACACCTTGTCAACGGTTTGTATGTCGATTTCAAATACAAGGCTCTGTTGTTGCCACAATTGGAATAATCATAGACTGGTGCGAGACTTTACATCAACGAGGTTCCAGCTTGTTAGAGACGCGAAACGTCACTTTGGAACGAGTAACATTTTGCCGATATTCTGGTAGGCTTGTAATCAGCGACTTCTAAAGAGCATGGAAGGCGTTTTTTCACGAGAATATACTTGACAAATAGGTGACGTAACTGGCCCTGACTACATGGTAAATTACCTTACCAGCAGACCATAATGACGTAGACAGCGGACATCGTCCAATTACAACTAATTAACATTAATCATCGTTCAAGTGCACGCAACCTAACAGCCTTTCACAGAGCCTTAGAGACAATACAGCGCTTCCTACACAGAAAAAAAAAGTAGGTTAAAATCCACTAGTCTCATGAAAAGTTTTGTTTCTCCCCGTAACTATTTCTATTTGAAATATCTTTAAACAACTATACTAAGAAGGTACGTGATGTGATAATATATTGGCTTTTCAACATGCACGTGCTGTTATTAATGAGACAGTGAACAGGATACAATATTTTTGCTTACTTCAATCGTAAAGTTGAAATATCCTGTAGCCAAATGTCTAACATCATCAAAGTCTAAGAGTATGCTTCAAAGATGGTTTAAGAAAATCCCAAGACAACAGACGTTTCTGGAAGCTTAATGCGATGATGTATCCTACTATAGCGGGTCACAGACAGGTCAGTGCATACACCAATTATCTCATCTTTCATTAATCACATACAATAATTAATGGAGCATTTCTCATGTCATATTTATGCATCTTTCACGCCAAATTGCTCGTATTCTATTGCACTGTTCTCGTTAAGCCAACCAAAATACATTTGGTAATCTTTGAATTTCCCGTCCTTTGGACGAGATAAAATATATAAATAGTCCAAATATTACAAGAATCAATTTTACGTTAATCTCTAGCATTAATGACAAACATGAATTATGCGAGTAATTGTCATATTGTGATCAATAGATCTATATAAGTCTAGTTCCCATACCGTAACGATACCAATTGCTAACCGGATCAATATGCTGCCTTACTATGGGTCAGTTGTGTTGGCCATGTACATACACCTGTAAATAACTGCCAGCAAGATTTACAGCATTTTCATTACGATATATTCCAGAAAACAAAGCACGTGGCAAAGTACAAACACAACATAAATGGCTTTTATACAGACAATCAATAAAGGACCACATTTCTAGAAACGCGATATTGCTTATCAACATTCACGAACACAAAACAAAATCTAGGACAACTGTGGACACAAAAATGATTGCCATATTAGACACAATAAAACAACTTTTTAAATCAATCTTAATAGAAATAAATTCAACTATAATCACTAAAGGTTCTCATTCAAATCTTAAAATGATGTTTCTGTAAACGTTTCTTTTTCGCTCATGTTGGAAACCTCGAGTGCGTGTTTTTCTCTCAGATTTCTGTTCTAACTGAATTACACTAGCATCAGTTTCAGTCTGTGGCATCCAGAAGTGTCTACCATTCAGACATGGGCCTCTCCACGGGCCTCTCCTGGGTTATTAACCCCTCCAACTGTAGGACTTCAGAGGCCAAAAAGCACATCTAAGTGTTTTGCCAACAAGCCAGACAGTTTGCACAACATTTCGGTAAATTATTTCTTTGGAATGCAATAAAAGTGTGTTTCTTGGTCCGAAGTAAATGTAATAAAAGGTGATGGATATTAAAAATATATTGATGTTTAATGCCAGGTATGCAATTAAATGAGTTGATCCATTTGCGTTCTTAATAATCAATTAATAAAGTAAATACCAATACAGTATGTTCAAATATCAAGATTCTACTTCTGAATGGAATCAATATTCAATGAGTTCTTAATAATTGTTCAACATTTACATGCATTCAATATGAAACTAGTGTCCCCTCGATATAATGCTGAATTTGGGATCCATGACATATCCGCCTTATACAACAGTACAGGTAAATAACAAAGATATACAATGGGATCCACATCTGACCCCGCCTTATATCCGAATCCGCTGGGTATCGAACAGTGTTATATCGAGCGGACACTGTATCTGCTAAACTGCCTTGTCAAGAAAATAAATAATGGTAGTACAATGGAAGGACAAAGTTAGATTGTATGTAATGACAACTATCATTATCAGGAAGAATAGTGTTGTGAAAGAACTCGTGTCTAGAAGGCGACTTTGCTACGACAGATAATCTGTTCCTAATATGAATTCAATATCAAACTATCCACTAAACATTCTTGTCAAGAAAGTAAATAACCTTCTTTCTAACTACATGTACTTCAAGAACTATTAGTTTGGATCATATGTAGCGAGAAATAGCAGGAAGGCAGCTTAAATGAATACATTGTTGCCAAAGGATCTAGAGTGAGACTTTGATTCCAGGAGAACAGACCACTTTGCTGTACACAGATCTTATCTGTTCTATAATCCATTATGTAATACATTTGCAAATCCACTCTCCAATCTGTTCTCTAATCCATTCCCTAATCTGTTATCCAATCTTATGCAAATACATTCTTTAATCCATTCTCTAGTTGGTTCTCCAAAGCTTATTCTAATCTGTTTTAGAATCCTTTACGTAATCTGTACTCTAATCTGTACTCTAATCTGTACTCTAATCCGTTCTCTAATCCATTCTCTAATCCATTCTCTAATCTGTTCTCTAATCACCCGTGTGTGGGCAGTAAATGTCAGTGTCTGTACTCATCATGAACTTCATCACCTAGCTAGTTTAATTATTAAACAGTCCTTCCAATTTTAACTCCAAGACACCCACTTCTTCAAACCCTAGCCATCTTTTCTGAGATTTGAACAGATCAGAATTCGTAGTAAAAAGTCCTTTAGTTAACAAGGGAATTAAGATCTGCCAAAGAGGAAAAAATACTGCCCTCCAAAACTTGTAAAATCTGGTCGCCTGATTAAACTTCTATGGAGATGAATACAATCAGAATGCTATGGATTTCTGGCTGCAAGAGGTCAATTATGCAACATGATTGCACAATGTTGTGCATTATGGTTGCATTGAATTTCTCTCCATGGTACATATTTGCTGATTAGGACTTCAATACAAATGCTATGGAACTGGTCTCACACCTAATTGCCCAATATAAGGGGAGAAAAAGTCACACTTTTCAAACCGATGTACATTAATTTACTGTGGATTCAAGTGAAAGCTTTTCCACACCTTTTCGCAACTAGACTTGTAAAAGTTTGGAATTTGGTGTTGTACCCTGATGCGTGCAGGAAGATATGGACTACCCTTTGTGAAAGTGGACATGTTCATTATTTTTCTGTGAGTAACTCATGATGTAATTGGGAGAATTGGGAGCTGCTATGGAAATTGAACTGGACAGGTTATTACCATGGTGATTGTGACTATAGTGGTAGTTACCATGGTGATTGTGACTATAGTGGTAGTTACCATGGTGATTGTGACTATAGTGGTAGTTACCATAGTTATTATGACTATAGTGGTAGTTACCAAAGTGGTAGGTACTATAGTGGTTGTGACTATTGTGGTAGTTACCATAGTGATTATGACTATAGTGGTAGTTACCAAAGTGGTAGGTACCATAGTGGTTGTGACTATTGTGGTAGTTACCATAGTGATTGTGACTATTGTGGTAGTTACCAAAGTGGTAGGTACTATAGTGGTTGTGACTATTGTGGTAGTTACCATAGTGATTGTGACTATTGTGGTAGTTACTATAATGATTGTGCCTATAGTGATAGTTACAATAGTGGTTGTGACTATAGTGGTAGTTATCATAGTGATTGTTACTGTGGCAGTTGTTACCATAGTAAAAACTGATCAGTATCCAGATAATTGGGAATTTGTTTCTTCTATAAATTTCTGGACATCAAGTTCTTTATTTTTATTCTTCAATCTACGAGATTGATTTACGTGATTGATTTCTACAGAAGTGCTACCGTTCAGACCGGCTTCCTTTAAGTGCAGCAGCAACACATTGCTCTCTGAGTGCCTTTAAGTACGATACCAGCACCTTTAAATATAGTCAAAGTACCTTTAAGTGTACCCATCTACCTCTGGTATTTTCAAATCATCAACTTGCAATGTAATTTAATTAGGAAAATTGCTTGTCAGTCCAAAATAATAAGTAAAGAACTGCAGAAAAAATCCCAACTTTTTATAGGTTGAAAAAGGATTAAAGTGCCATACTGGAAAATACAGTTTCCTTCCTATTGGACACAGAAAATTTTAACCATTTCTTCAGTTTTGTAATTTTTCCTGAATATGCTCAAACTTTTAGTACTTCTCTGAGCAGGCTTACATGTACAATAGTGTACTTTATCTTGCAATGAGTCAAGATTCAGCCTACAGATATTTTAGATATCAGTCAGAGTTTAACTTTTGGGCGTGGGTGTTTGATTGTCTGTGATGTCATACAAGAAACACAAACAACATGTGACGTCACACATAGCTGTGCTCGATGTTCTTTCATTCTGCTGCAGATATTCTCCGCTATTCACACTTAGTTTCATGATCGTCGATTAAGATTGACATTGCATGATAAAGAAATTATTACCCTTATGTCTTTAGATACCGTCAGTATCCTGGTTTTGGGATAAGCACTATGTATTACTATTATGCTCGCCAAAGCTTTGCATAATACAATGCTTATCTCAAATGCAGGATACTGACGGTATCTAAAGACTCTCGGGTAATAATCTCTACGTATGTTGTTATTTATATTGATCACTGAACACTCCGTTAATTATCATTTATTATCACATGGCTAGGGAAGTATTATGCAGTATTACATGTTTATAATAGTGCTAAAACTACAGACAATATATTGATAATGACTTGCAATATGGTAATAAAGATACATTTGCCATGAAATTATCATATATAGTAGTAAATGGTATAAATGAAAGCTAGGAATATGTTGGTAAAGGATATGTAATGCAGTGGCAAGGAACAATGTTCTTTCAAATTAAAAAATTAAGTAATTGGCAACTGACTATATGCAATTTAAAGTTCTATCTATTTAATTTGTGGTTTTACGGTATGCCCCTTTTTCCCCAATGTACATAGGTTATACAGTGTCCCCTCGATATTTGTAGTCCGTGACATAATCCCCCCCCCCTCCCCCGTGTTATAGTACCCGCCTTATACGATATTACAGGGAAATAACGAAAATAAAAATGGGATCCACGTGTTACCCTGCCTTATATCCAAATCTGCTGTGTATCGGACCATGTTATATCAAAGGGGCACTGTAACAGGATGAAAACCTGCAGTAACACCGCACGAGTCATGGCAGACATAACTATTGCGGGGTTGAGAACAGTATGCGATGTCTACAAGACACACCATCCCAATCTTCCTAAACTGTGAAAGTGGGTCATAATTCAGAAACTATCGTATACGTATAGACATTGTTATGCCTTTATGGAAGACACTTTGATGATACCAAAAGTCAAATATTTCTCCAAATACAGTGTTCCCTCGATATAACGCTGAAGTTGGGGGTTTCATGACATACTCTGCCTTATAGTACCCGCCTTATACAGCCTTAAAGTTTCGTAATCTCAGGGCCAGGTCTCCACAGAGTACATACTGCGTCCAAGGACTGGATTCAAACAAGAATTTGTAGGTGAGTAGTCTGACACTTACTATGCTATGCTGCGCCCAAGGAATTCCATGTGTGGTCCGAGCTCACCGAGATATTGGCATTACCCAGAAGGCACATACAGCCCCGCCCCACATAGGCTTAGTACACCACCCAAGGCCTAAGGCTGATCTAATTAAGTAGCATCTACATCACTGAACTCCAACATCAATGTCTTGTGTCAACCTCCTACCATCATAGAACAGATTAGCCATGCCCATTCACAAAGATTCTGACATATGCTAAACAAAGAGTTAAGATCAATATTTCCTACCTACCAGAATAGCATTACATCTGAACAACTCTCTCCAAATTCTAATTCGTGTGTTCCATATTGTTATGCCTAGATTTATTCCAAGACACAGCCTTTCCTAATTCCAATTCATGAGATCCAAAGACAACTCTCACCAAACTCCAATTCACGTGTTTCCTTCTATTGTTAAGAACGACCCACCAAAGATGCAACTCTCCAACACCAATTCACATTCAAAGATGTGAATGACGGAATTGGTGGTCTATGGCAATTAGCTCTTGGTTAGAGTATAATGACATCAGACATTGGACGCGATCTGCTGAAGGACATTGACGCCAGGCTTGAACCCAGACTACACAGAGGCCTAACCACTAACACACACCCCTCGGGGCCATCAGCTAAGCTCCCAACACCGGGATGGAATGTCCCGAGATTGAAGTGCGACCGCCGAGCGATTCACCCGAGGGATATCAAGTATACATTGTGAGAACGTTCAATGGTAGAGTCACTTGTATCTACATTATTTTCAAAACAACTACAAAAATACTTTCTTTGACAGGATTTCTTGTTCCATCGATTTTTCGGATTAAGAGGCAATTAAAGTATTATTGTGTTACGTGTTGCTGAGACAGGATGATCAGGATGTACATTATGGCCCTTTCCTAGAACTACACATGCATGTAAGACTGTGATAACGTACCTTGTGATAACGTACATTGTGATAACATACATTGTGATAATGTACATTGTGACCAAATAACAATGGCCGTGATGTAAAGAAAACACTCTGTTTTGGAATGCAAGGTTACTCAGGAAAGATTCCAAGAAATACAATGCAAACATTTCAGCAGAAACTAGTTAGATGATGTCATTGTTTCAGCAGGAACTAGTTAGATGATGTCATTGTTTCAGCAGGAACTAGTTAGATGATGTCATTGTTTCAGTAGAAACTAGTTAGATGATGTCCTTGTTTCATCATATTTTTGCAACTATGTAAATGCCATTTTCATTCAATGATCAATACATTTTCACTTTAATCTTATATAAAACTGTGTCAAACATAAAAGATCATATTCCAACAAATAGCTCCAAAATGTATAATACATGTATTACAATTGTATTTTTATTAGATAATAATGTGGTGTGATAAGATACTGCTCCTATTGTTCTCAGCCAGCGAGGTTAACCCCCTTTAGCTCATTCGGTAGGAGCATCTTATATCACACTCAGCTACATCATAATGTCAATGAAACATGGATAGAATCCACCTGGAATATACTGGTTACTATGAAACTACTGATAGCTAACAGCCTCATACCAGGTATAACCCTATTGAACATATTGACAGTTACTGTAACAGTAACTACAAAGAATTCATTAAAAGTTTCTAGGTAAAACTTCATGGAATACATTTACAGTTACCATGAATAACCAGTGAGACTATTGTCAGTTACAAAATAAATAGTAATAACTGCTAGGACTATTGAGTTACTAGTACTATGTATAACTACCAATACTCTATTGACAATTACAATACATAACAAGATATCGACAGTTACTATGTATAACCACTAATACTCCATTGCCAGTTACTATACATAACCAGATATCGACAGTTACTATACATAACCATATATTGACAGTTACTATGTATAAGCAGTAGTACTCCATTGACAGTTACTATACATAACAAGATATCGAGTTACTATACATAACAATATATTGACAGTTACCATGTATAACCACTAATACTCCATTGACAGTTACTATACATAACCACAGGGAACACACTGACGGAACAGCTTACATTCGTTCTCATTACTCTGTCGGGCAACACCTGATCATCGGTAATTCTTACCCGGTGGAAGTTCTGATGCAGCGTTACAGTAGACTTGCTTACATGTTTCACGGACAATAAAGTGGACGTGTATCGATTCATAAGCAAGTTATCCATGGCGGAATATTTAGCCACTCGCTCAACCTCACCAGGCTTCTTTGACAAACATTAGCGAGCCATGGCTGATTCCCATTGATTTGTTCTTTGCTTAGTTCCACACAACATTGTAACAAGAAAAGGTTACTATCTTCATTCACAATGGACAGAAACAAGGAGGTATTGCTCAATGTTGGTTTTAATTAATATTTCTTAAGATATTGGTATTGATTATAGAAGAAATGTCTGAATTGTTACTGAAATATGCATTTTTCAATTTAGATATGATCACTCAAGAAATTATTTCTTTATCGCAATTTGAAGAATAATTCCTACGATGTACATGTGTATAAAATATGTACTTGGGGAATCGGCTAAAATAGGATCTGAAAATTGATTATCATGCATATTTATAAAGTAGTGATGAAATTAGAAAAAGGTTCCAAAATCTGGAGGGCTGTTCTATCTTCAATACGTTATCCCCTTTTATCCAAACTAATCAATATCTCTATACTTTTTTATGATAGATATTTAATTATGTGTATTTGTTTCTCTTATTGAATATTAAATTTTGGTTATGTATTTAAATAATCCATCATATTGTTTGTTGTTTAACATCAGAGTGTGAACCTTTCACTAATAAATGACATCTGATGACATTGAATATTATACTTTGGTTTAATACATGATCATGTAATTTGCCGTTTAATGTCACATTAGAAATTTTCCACCAATTACAAAAATTTGTTTTAAGATCATTCAATAAAATATCGACTGAGAATGAACCAGTCCACAATTTCTCAAAATAAACTTGAGTTTGAGATTTTGCACAGCTGAGATTTCCCCCATTGTACAATCTCAAACTCAAGTTTATGTTAGCTTCCATAAATTGGGGCCAAATGTGGGGGTATAAATGCCATATTGCATACCATCTCTGACATATGTGGACAATACACACACACTCACCAGGGCGTATACACTAGAGAAAAACAGTGCAAGACTTGCCGCCAGGGACCGACAGACATAGAACGTTAAGCATTACTGCCCAGCCTGTCACAGTGAGATGCTGTGAATAAGCAATTATGACAACGGTGGAAATATAGCAGCCTACGGGAAGACATGGTCAGAAATGTCATTGTGTGTGTGTGTGTGCGCGTGTGTGTGCATGTGTGTGTGCGTGTGTGTGCATGTGTGTGTGCGTGTGTGTGTGTGCGTGTGTGTGTGTGTGCATGTGTGTGTGTGCGTGTGTGTGTGTGCATGTGCATGTGTGTGTGTGCGTGTGTGTGCATGTGCATGTGCATGTGTGTGCGTGTGTGTGTGTGTGTGTAATAATAAGATGTATAAAGTAGAAGAGAATGAATCATGAAAGGGAATGAAGAAAGAACAGAAGAAAATATAAGAAGAAATTGGAAGAAGAGAGGAAAAGAAAGTAGAGAAAGATAATGTAAAAAGTTAATAGAAGATAATGGATGAAAATAAAGGAATAAAAGGGAGGAAGAGAATGGAGAAATAAACTAAATGCAGAAAATGGTAGAAAACTGATGAAGAAAACTTGGATTGCAACTAGAATGAAGGTTTCATGTTGAGCACAGAGGGTGGTGATAAGATAATTAAATATTAACGATAATTTGAACTCGCCCCAGGAGTGTGGAATGCCGTCCAATATACGTCTACAGAAGGTGGTGGGGTGGGGAGTGTTTTACCATCGACTGACCACAATAGAGGTAAATGGAGTAGAACATACTCGACAAATCTAGCGGAATAAAGAAACACTATTGACCATAAACAGAATGGAATAAATGCAGACGCTTGCTGAAATTGGATGTGCCCCTTTAATTTTGACCTTTAAGTTAATAGAACATGTATTCTCTTGAAAAAAACAAAAATAGGTTTTTAATCCTCCCAATCAGAAAAGTTTAAATTATTCATCAAAAATGTTTTAAGCACAAAAAATACATTTTGAAGTAAATTATAAAATGTGTCTAATATGTATTATCCAGAGTGACTCGAAGAGTATGAAGGAAAAGTGGCCAGGAACACAATCAGTTCAAAGTAATTGTGGAACGCTACGTTCATTGGCAGTAGAGTCATTCGCGAACTGACACTTATCCATGCTGTCTTACAGAAGATCCATGTTTGGCTGAACAGACTGATGCTAAGCCGCGACAGAAGCCCCTCAAATTGCTCTCAGAGTCTTTGTGTAATGGCAACACCTTGGCAAACATCAGCACAAGCATGTCCGCTAGTTAAACCATTGCTTTCCCTTGTTAAAGTATTCTCCCCCAATCTTTTCCTCTTTCCCTCAATTTCCAAAAGCTCTTTTAAGCGTTCTGGAATTGATCAGAGATTAGTGGTGGCCGTTCACATCGCCAGACACGTCTTAACAATCTTCTGGCTGTCATGGTCATTCTAGCTCCCAGATCTATCTGCAGTCATGAGATATATCCACAGTCACCAGATCAATACAGTCACCAGGTATATCTGCAGTCACAAGATCTATCTAACAGTCACAAGATCTATCTGGTTACAAGAACTATCCAGTCACTAGATCTACTGACAGTCATGAGATCTATATAGTCACCAGACCTAAATACAGTCACCAGACCTATATACAGTCACCAGAGCTGTCACCAGGCCTATCTACAGTCACCAGACCTATCTACAGTCACCAGAGCTGTCACCAGACCTATATATAGTCACCAGACCTAAATACAGTCACCAGACCTATCTACAGTCACCATGCCAATCTACAGTCACCAGATCTATATAGTCACCAGACCCATATACAGTCACCAGACCTATATACAGTCACCAGACCTGTCACCAGACCTATCTAGTCATATCTACAGTCACCAGACATATCTACAGTCACCAGACATATCTACAGTTACCAGACCTATCTACAGTCACCAGACCTATCTAGTCATATCTACAGTCACCAGACATATCTACAGTCACCCCCATCTAAAGCGTGGCAAGACTAGAAGTACCAGGAATGGCCTGTCAGCGTTGATTTCAGGCAAGAAACGCTAATTTTTCTTCTTCACAGTACAGAGGAAGGAAGTGTGCACACCACGTAACAAAAACAAACCACATGTGACATCTCCTGTTCTTTACCTCGTAGTTGCGAGGCAGACCACTCAACAGCTAATCTACGCAAGTAATGCAACTGTTTTCATGTAGGTCAAAATTCTTTTAAGAACTTTTTGAAAGTAAGCTAAAAACATTAATTAATTATTGAAAAGATGGAACAGAGAAAAGAAACTAAGGAAAATAGATGTAGAAGTAGAGACAATTAAAAGAAAAGAATATATAAAAAGTGGAACATTTGCTGGTATGACATGTGTTCTCTTTAATTCTGACATTTGAAAGGATATCACCCTAGTTTCTTTAGCTGAAAGATTAATAAATAGCAGAGAGTTTTCAACTGAATTCCATGTAAGATGCAGATTTTTAAGCATTACACTGTCCATAGTATGTACATGATTTAGCACATCTAATTGAAGAAGGAACAATATACATAGTGGGTGTGTGTGTGTGTGTGTGTGTTTGATGTATTGCCTACAGTCACTGTGGGAATACTTTGCGTACATACCATAGCCAGGTCACTGTGGGAATACTTTGCGTACATACCATAGCCAGATCACTGTGGGAATACTTTGCGTACATACCATAGCCAGATCACTGTGGGAATACTTTGCGTACATACCATAGCCAGAT
>JAUTBQ010161145.1:0-12681 GCA_032361185.1 Lepetodrilus ovalis | reverse complement strand
TATCCGAATCCGCTCTGTATCGAACAGCCTTATATCGAGGGGGCACTGTATTATTATTATTATTATTATTATTATTATTATTAAATATTAATTCTCGAATATTATTCTCAAAATCGGCAAAATACTAACATACTACTTCTACTAATAATAACTACTTAATAATAATATGCACATTCAGGTATTCATACGAGTGTCATACTTCAAACTAATGACCGATTAGGATCCTAAACTTTTGATTTGTAATCAGACTGGCAGTCACCAGTTCAATCAAGTCAGACGAGTGCCACTCGCTGAACTTTGTATCAGACAAATTTTGTTTGATATCCCGACATGACGCCACATTGAAAAACGAAATTGTTGTCAGGTCAAGACGGGCTTAAATTTGATATACCTGTCGGAGAGCATGGTCAGAGTACAATCATGTTTCATATGAATTTAGAAGTCACAGTGTAGACTTTATCTTTGATTAGATCGAGCCATGTGCATCAGATCTGTTCATCCATGCGATTTGGGTGTAGTCTGTACGACTGGGAAAACTACAATTTCTGTATTGAAAATTTGCTGTGTCTCATTTCAAAGATACACTATATACAGATGTGGGTGTTTGGATACATTTAGACCTCCAGGGGATGCCTCATAACAGTGAAATAGCTCTGAAAGTGATACAGAAATCAGTAACTGTTACCAGTTGGATCATCCAACAACAGAGCCTTAAACAACCAAGGGACCTAACTCTGTCAATTACAACATATGAGGCCTTACATAGCTTTCTTATGACAGGTGATTTACTATATTAGGATTTAGAACTTGTTTTCATAAGTATTTCAATCATATGCCATTGCTTCACACCACAATACCTACCACCCTCCACCCCCACCCCCACACACAAACTATGAATACCTCATTCAGACTATGTCCTATTGATTGATTTCTAAAATGTCCTATTGATTTCCTTCGATTTGGGAAATTCGTAAGGTTATTAATTTTGGGATGAAACACTGAACATTTATACTATGCCAGGAATGGTACGCACAGTACTACATTGTCACCCTGGTTAATTGATCAATACGTACTCATTTACATCCTCAACACCCTGGGGTCTACACAAGTTATTTCACCATACCGAATTCACCATACCGTACTCACCTGGTTTACCTGGGACTTGGGCTGACCTGAAGGTACGAATTCCCTCGCCATTGGATTGAACTTAAAACCTCTGAAAAAAGGCGACACAGCTTTGTTACATTGTGACGAATATAAACGTTCAACTAACTGCAAAGAATCTAAATAACTTTAAAAATAATAAATAGCTGCAAGGCAGAACTGCTAAATCAAGTAAAGCAATGGTTCTGTAAAATTGTTTCGTATCTAGACAAACGCTATCTACAAATTGTATCTGCTCTTCAAAGTATTTGTGATCTTTTCACAAACAGAACAGTAATAGGAAATAATATTTAACCTGTGGCAAAACATAGCATACTACTTTTCCTACAAATAATATGCGGTACAGACCCTCATTTTATTTTTTTTTGTAATGGGGTTTGTAGTCGCTTTCACTGACATCACAACTTGTCAGTTTAGGGCAGGAGGAAACCTGCAACAACCGTAGAGCTGAATTGTTGCAGTAAACCTGCAAGCACCGGCTGGTACTGACAGACCAAGGATGATAACTGTAGTGCCACTCTACAGAGTGCATCCTACCAATATCGCGTCAGAAATGTAACTTCTGCGAAATTGATGGCGGGCACCCGTGGGGCGGGATTTGAACTCGGAGTGATCTAGGGACAGCAGCTGTACAGCAGAGGGGGCAATGCAAGCTATAGGATGGCAGCTGAAGGTGATAATGCAATGAGGATACAGGATGAGCTAGGGATGGCCGCTGTTCTATAGGTAGCATGCTAGTGATATGCTAGTGATCGTGCAAGCTTGCGGAGGTATACAATTTCCAACTGTCTAATCACAGTGGGATAAAAATGTCCAAAATATTGCATAATTGAAAAAAGTAGTTTCTCTTTTATTTTAAATAGCAGATATTCAATATGGCTGCTGTCATGCAGGGCTGTAGCAAGTATTGAGGTGAGCGAGCGAGAGGATTTTAGGCCACTTCTCCCACAGTATTTCAAGAAAAGATACAAGTATCCAGGAATGGAAAATAATTACCATTATCCTTACAAAGGAAAATGTGTATTATTTCATACATTTGGGATGAAAACATATTAATCTGATGGATGATGCATATTATCAAGAATAAAGTATCATTCAACAAACAATAGAAGTCACTTGACTTAGAAGAAATGGTTAAAACTGCTCGGGTTTTCTTTTTACAATATAAATCAAAATTTCATTTCCATCGAGCAGCTTACCCAGAGAAACATGCATTTCATGGCAAACATTTTGGGCACTAATATTAAGAGAAAAAGTTGTCTAAATAAATAAAATTTCTTGCAAGCTTATAATTTAGGACAAGTAATATTGAAATTTTGAATCTAAATAATTAAAAAAATAATTTAAATGCAAAAACTTAGTGAATCTGAACCAAATAATGTTTCTTTCATTTTTACTCAAGTAGAAGTACAAATGTGCCCAAAATGTTATGTCCTGGAAACAGTTGCACGAACAAATCTTAGCTGGAGAAAGTTTCAACCGCTTACAGTCTGTGTTTGCACCACGTCCTGAAAGACTGCCAACACAGTTCCGCACAAAGCTCAGACATTGTGACATCAGGCCTCCGAGACTCCGAAACCTTTTTGAGTACAAACTCATGCTCAACTCAAGGTTTTGTTGACAAATCCCCATATATTTGAGCCTGAGCATGAAATCGTACTCAAAAGCCAGGGTGTCGTACAAAGGTAGTGCCACAGCGTCTATGTCCATCGCTCTGCGGCTAAGCTGAGAATGTGCAAGTGTCTCCACAAGATGAGAGAAAGGACAGCTGAACGTCATACCTGTCTCACCATCAGTCTCCTTCTCGCCGTTCACCAGGCCTCCTTCTTCTGCGGCCGCAGCTTGCTCTACGGGTGATGCTGGCGCCTTCACAACGGGTTCTGGCTCCGGCCTGGAATAGCCAAGAGGAAAAAGTGTTGGAGGACGGTACGCACTGAAGCCAGGCAATGAGGTATGGCATACATTGAATCTGGGATATGAAGTAAGAGAAACAGTATCATTGATAGGAAAAATTATATGCATGGAAATATGGAATTGTCGAAAACATCTGGTTTCAGACAAACTTCCAGTAAGCTCCTACAATCTCAGGGTACAATCTGGGAGACAAATCTTCGGAGTACATACTCTGGTTCCGGCGGCAGGAACTCCTGTATGTGTCGGCGGCGGCGCTCCTCCCTGGCGTGGGACACCTCCTCTGGGTGTTCCTTTCCATACTCCTCGTCCTGCCTCTTCTTACGGTCCTTCATCTCGTACTGAAACACGACAGTTGTAGGACATGAGGACATCTGGACAGTCCTTCACATGGGTGGGATTTGTGTAAAATTCAGCAATTTAGTAAATGATCAAAAATATTTTGGTGGAGAAAATACGATTGTTGATCAAAGGACAATTGATAGTGGTTTCTTGGCACCGAGTTTCTTGAAAGGATTAAGTTAGTAGTTGCAAATAGATGATATGGCTTACACAAGGATTATATGTACAATCATGATATTGGTCCCAATTTACTACAGAATACTTACTGTAGTTAATTTTTCTAAAGCAGCAAATCTTTCTTCCTGTGTTGCCGCCGACTTTTCAAATGCTTCGTGTTTCTTGATGAGGTTTTCAACTGAATCTAATGTTTCCTGTAATAGAGAAAGAACAATGAGAGGTTATGCAAATTATATCCACCAACATGATCAACATTTACTATGAAGATAACTTCCACAGATATTTATACCAGATACCCAGGACAGGTTTTGAATTCGAGATCTCTGGTTCTGAATACTCTGATTGCTGTTCTGGGTTAGAACTTGGGACATCTGGATCAGAAGTCTGATGATCTACCACTGACCATCTCCAATAATATTCAATGTATAGTGTTCAAATTAAAGGAGTTACTTTGAAAATCTACAATGTTAAAGGTATCTGCAGGACCACTTGCAAACTATAGATTTGACCACCATTAACATTGGGCCTATGGAGAAAATTAATGTCTAACACTGATGTACTTCATTGACAGGTAAACGACTACTTACGCCTAGATCTTGGTTATTGAGATATGGTTCTTGTGCCATCAACCACGCTTCTGCAACGGCTGCATCACGGGCAAATTGGTAGACTTCCAGAACTGAAGATGAAATACATAAAATAATGCTTGATGTTTGTAAGTTCATTTTAATATCAACTGACTGATAATATGTTCAGAATTGATGTTGATAATGAGTGAGTGAGTGATTATGGAGTTTAACGTCGCTACGGGAATCTTTCACCCATTTGTGACGATGTTGATAATGACTACAATACCATAATACTAGGAGTACAGACAGCACATCCCATCATGGTCGCATCATAAAGGTAACTTTCATCACAATAAAATTACAATATGGAAGCATCTCCACTCACTTAGTTGCAGATGTTCCCATCGGTCATTCCAGTGGTCACTCATGTCCAGCCGCTGTAGTGTCAGCTGGATGAGCTTTTCTCGGACCTCTTCTGAGCGGTAGTGTTTCCGCGCTAATAGATCTTTCCCTAGGTTGATACAGATGGCAAAGTTTTCCTCGCGGGCGTCAATCTCCGCCTTCAGACTCTGGTGGTTGTTCATCAGCAGTTCGACTCCTGACACGTCCCTGAACAAAACAAGAAACAAAATTTAAAGGTCGTTTTCCGATGAGAATAACGGGACAGGGGTGTGCGAATAAGTTATTGTTTTATGTCACAGAGGGAATCTCTCACACACGGTACGTGAGAATGCCATCAAAAGACATGTGGTGGACATAAAGTGTCGTTTGATATCAAAAGCTACCGGCTTTACAAAGTAACCTCGAGCCATCCGTACCTTGGTTTTTCTTGAGTATTCATCTGTCTGGTGATGTCGTCCATCCACAGCATGAGATCCTTGGCCATCAGCAGGAAGCGGTAGAGGTCGCTGGTGTCGGCCAGTCGGTTGCGTCTCGACTCCACAGTGAAGTGCAGGTCACGCCATGCGTTGACCACCTCCACCTCGCGCGCCTGTATCTCTTGCATGCTGCCCCCGGCATATCCGGTCTGCAGGCGGTACGCCTCCGTCTGTATCGCCTCCACCTGCCACCACAGCAACAGCAGCGTACGTAAGACAGTGTAGACACTCACAGATATTAAATAATGGAATTATGACTTTTGTTTTTCCAATCCTTGAGGAAAAAGCTACAAAATGCTAGAATCAGATGCTACTTTGTTGTGTAATTGCACAGTTGAACTGCAGAGCACATCAAGGACTGGAATATTTCTATGCACATTTACTTTAATCAGATTGTTTTCTTCATATTTTTTTTAAACTGCTATTAAATTGCTATTTCTTTTGTTTGTTTGTTTTAAAATATTTTATTGATATACATGTATTGCTTTATGTGGATATGGGAATATTTCACCTGTATGCAACAGCTTAAATTGGGGTCAAGAGCCACTTTCAAGTTTATAAACAGGACACCCACCTGGTTTCCTAATGTTATTAAATCATTCTCAAAGTTTGCGTGTTTCCGTTGGAGGGCTGCCACACTTCTAGCATCACGACCAAGCTCTTCTGGAATCTGGTTTTTCTTTTCCTGGAACATTCAGATCCAAATATTACACAGATGAAGAGGACCATTAGAAAGAATAAAAGACGATTAAAAAAAGAACATATACTAGTTTTAGTGATGCATCAGTGCATGAGGTTACAAAACCTTTTTTGAGCACAATTTCACGCTCAACTTGAATCTCGAACCCCAAACCAAATTTTTAGTTTTGCACAGAACCCTAATAAAAATAATTTCAGCACAGGTTGCAAGTAGTATAAATATTTGAAGTTACATTCTTTTTTCTCTTCCAAAATGCTTCAAACTCCACATTCGACTCACATATATTCTTTCGAGGGTATCCTTGCAATCGTGGTAGAACTTGTGTAATTCATACGAGGCTTGGAGCATCTGCGTACGTGTGTCTATTAACTCAAGGAGGTCAGCCCAGGCCTCATTCACAGTGTCCTTATACTCCGCCACTGATGCTGCGTCAGTGTGCTCGGCAGCGATAAGCTGATCACATATATCATTGGCCGACGCCACGCGCTCCTGGCCCATGTTTTCGGTTTCACGGGCAAACTCCTTGAATCGCTCTTTCAGTAGCTGGAAAATGAAATGCAAAACAAGATTAATAGCAATACATTGACCGATTGATTGATTGCTTGCTTAATTTAAAATCTTCTCTTGATACTACAAGTTGAAAATCTTGTTTCTACTAGGTTTTCAAACAGTATCATGTTCAAACATCTTGTAAATACTAACATGTGTCAAAACTCTTGCAGATAGTATGTAATTATTTATTTGATTTAATGTCGATGCAGTAATATTTTACCAATATGTGACAATTGTTGATAATAACCAATACTTGTCAATACTAACCGTTACGTGTTCAAAATCTTGTCCCGATTCGTTGGATCCGGCGACAATTGACTTTTCTTGGATCCACAGCAGCAGGTCGTCGATCTCACGCTGGAGTGTGTACAGTTTGAGCACCTCCTCGATCTGGCCGCGCCTCTCGCCAGCCAGGTCCTTCAGACCAGCGTATAGCTTGTCAACCTGCGACTGCCGCACCGCGATGGTCTCGCTGAAATACCCAAGTCAAAACTTGCTACAGCTATAGAAAGAATTCCCAGTGAGTGAAATTTTATCCCTGGCCCCTTTTCTCAAAAGTGAAAATTTATGATTTTATAGGCTTTTATTACATGTGATAATACACTATTCCATAATTGATATTTCCTTAATGTACCATTATTTTCCCTTTAAAAAGGATTTAGATTGGGGAGGAAGGACAGATTTGTACGTCACAATTTAATTCACCACATTTGTAATAAAAATAATAAAAATTATGAAAATAAATATTTAAAAATTTAAAAAATAAAAATAAATGTAATTTCAAAGTAAAACAAAATAGTAAGCTTCAATGCTGATCACAGGTGAGCCTCTCCTACCTGTCTGGGTGGTTGATCTCCATCAGGTTGCGGCTCCTCTCTCCCAGCTGTCTGACCACATCGGCATAGTCCTTGACGTCCCACTCCAGGCCCTGGTGTTTCTTCATCATGTTCTGCGCCCCAATCTCGTCCTTTGACCGCTCGCCGCCCATCATGTACAGTTCCTGCTCGCTCATCCACGACTCGGCCTCCGCGGCATCGAAGAAGTACTGGAGAGACGATGTGGGAATGTTACAGTTAGTTTGTTATTGAGCTGACCAACAGATATTCTGACCATTAATTATCAAATAGCTAGTGCTGCAAGCATGTCCAGGTGCATGGAAGGATTTACACTAAATAAATATACTTACATAATCATTATTATTATTATCATAATAAACGAAAATCCTCTTGAATAAACAAGCTAAGTGGACAATTGTGATTTCAGTAGAAAACAAGCTTGGGATCTGGATGCCCCAAGCAACAGCCACAACTACCCCCGGACAAATAAATCATCAGATTTCCGTAGATCCATGGAAAATTGTCATTCCCATATGTGTTACTGAGATGAGCCAGCCACAATACCTGTTGAGCCACTTCTGACAGCTTGAGTCGGTCGTTCCTGTTGGCAATGGTGTCCTTGAGTTCCAGCCAACGTCGTTCCAAGTCGTTGATGAGCACCTGGAATTCCTCGGACTGTGGATGTCCCTCGTCAATCAGCTCTTGACCACACTGGACGATGGACTGGTGCCGCGGCTCGTGGTTGTCGATCTCTACTTGTAACGACTGAAACCAAGAGTACCGAGTGAGTGAGTGAGTGATCTATTGCTGAATGTCACGGCGAGAATATTTCACTCATATGTGATGAAATGAAGAGAAACCTTGATACCAACACCACATTCAAAATTAGATTTCAACCAGAAACAACGTTCAACATGCCTCGTCAAATGAAATATTTATTTCTGAAAAACTCATTTACGGATTCGCAAATGGAATTTGATTGGTCAACTAATATTAATACATTAAAGCTTTTTGATAGAAATAAATGTGTATTTTTTTGGCACAGTGGGAATATTTCACCCATGTGAGAAATACCTCAACACATAACGATCACTCATTACGTACATGGTTTTTCTTGAGTAGTAGATTTACTGATGGCAGACTGTTGCCATATTCTTTGGATTCGGCGATCGGCATTTTCTCTTCGATCCATAGCTTCTCATCCTCCACGTCGCGCATGAATTGGTGGATGCGTTTCACCTTCTCCAACTGGTTACGTCGCTGTATCAATGGCTGCTGGATCTTCGCAAACCTGTAGGCGAGAAAAGATTAATAGTTAGATGATAATAACAATAATAACAATAATAATAATAATAGTGAGCGTGTTGTTTTACGTCACATATTGAATCTTTAACCCAAACACAACAGTAATAGTAATTGATAGATTGATTTAATGAGTGAGTGAGTAAATATGGAATTTAACGTCGCTGCGTGAATCTTTCACTCATTTACAACGGAAAAAACCCCAATTATTTTTGAATTGATTGAATTATTGCTTTACATCGCTAATAATAGTTAGTGAGATAGTTTATTTTTACAATGTAGTATGAATCAGTAGTAGTAATAATAATAATAATAATAATAATAATAATAATAATAAATAATAATAGACAAACTAAAATTATTCTGGGCCAGACCATGTGTGACTATATGAAACTATATGAGATAAAGTGAGATGTTGTGGGCTACCTCTCGGCCACTATGATCCTCCGCCTCTCGATCTCCTCCTCGCGCTCCGGCTCCATCTGTTTGAGGTGCAGGGCATGGCTGTCCAGCTCCTTCAGCTGCTGCTCCTTCATCCTGTTCTCAGACTCCACTTGCTGAAACAACACACAGCACCACAGTCAACACTGAACACTGGCTAACACCATACATGCTGACAGCACATTTCTGCATGCTGTTCAATGTAATGAATTCAGAATGCACTGAAGAACACTTATACATGCTTAAAGATTGAAAATAAAAATCATTGACAAATTCACAGAAAATTTCAGGAATATCACTTTCAGAAAATATTATTAAAATAGGCTTAATTAAAAATAGGAAATAATATTTATTATTTATTTAGTGCTTATGTCACTGGATGAATCTTTCAACCATACGTGATGATCAAGTAATAATTCAGAAAAAGATGTTGCACAATGGCAAAAAGACTTTTCTTATGTACAGCAAAAATTGAATAAAATAGGTGAAAAGGACATATATTGGCAAACAACAGTTGATTATCAGCAACTCAAATTATTAAATTTTCTAAAGAATCACAGTGGGAATCTCAACAAGACAACCAAACAAGAGTCAGGCCCGATGCACTACCTATCCAATCTTGAAAATGATTCTAGTTTGGTATTATCTAGCTGAAAAGAAATCTTTCATCTGGTGAATTGTGTGACAGTTCCCTGGCAAGAGGTATGACTATGAGAATCCAAAGTCGCATCAAATTAACTAGAATAGGTTATGCTGACCAGACATGTTGTCATTTCTTGTTTCCTTTTGAAGTGGCACAAACAAGCAAAAACTTCTAAAATTCCCCCTCGCTAGCATTCGTCTGTGATGTATTCACTATGAGATACCTATTAACGAGGTGCTAATCAAAATTAGTGTGGCACACATAAACTCGTTAATCATCCAATCCCAGGTAATTGCCAAGAATCAACGCCCCTACATCTGCCTACTGCCTGTTGGTTGAAGTATTTAGTTGAACATAAACACCACTGACTTGCACATGAGACACAATCCCATCTATTTCAAGAAACAGTTAAGCTTTTTCAATAGTAGCAGACTGCAACAAGAAATTGCTGCAGATTCATGGTATCTTTTTAACAGCTTATATGGAGGGAGAACAGAGGATTCAATCCAAGTGTATTTAAATATCAAGGGGAATTTGTATTGGTGCTTTACATTGCAGATTCTCATTAGAATCCAATAAAATATTTTGGAATATTAAAATGTTTATGATTTCAAATATGGCTTCTAAATTTATGATAGACCAAAAATTATCAGTGGCTAAAAAGAAAGAAAGGGTACCATTACTAATATAAGTTTGAAACATTTAATCTCAAATAATTATCAGTTCCATTGATTTAATGAGAATTTTGAAAAGCTTCAGACCCATCTATTCTCAGCTCCCACTTACGTTCTGTTTCTTCACTTGTAGGTTGACGGTGGTGAGATCTTTTCCGAAGTCCTCAGACGTGATGACCTGTGTATCCAGCTGGTTGATCCATCCATCGATGTCGTCGCAGCTCTGTTTGTAGAGGACGGCGCGGTTGGCGTCAAACAGCTTCTCTCCCTTTGTCTTGCTGGTGGTCTCCAGCTCCGACCACTGCTTGTTGAGGGTGATTAGCAGTGGCTCTAGCTGCTCGCGGACCTCAGGCTTTTCTCTCATCAGACTCTCGCCATCCTGCAAATCCAGAAATCTCATTGAAATTCCAATATCTCTCAAATTTCTAACATCATCATCAAATTTCAGTGACAAAAGAAAAGCCCTATTAAATTTATTTTGTTTGTTGTTGAAAATGTCATTATGAAACTTAAAAAAGAGAAACAATTAGCGAATGAGTCTGAATTGTGAATAAATAGGAATTATTAATATTCACGTATCAACTTAATTATTGTCTGTTTGGGAGAATTTATTGAATAACCCAATCATTGTTATCCATCCGTTCTCTCACCTGCATGAGGCGGTCCAGTCTCTCCTTGTTGGCGTTGATCTCGGACTCGAAAGCTTGATGCCTCATGTACTTGCTGTGCAGGTTCTTGGCATCCCGATACGTTTCATCCTGAGCTGCAGCCATCTTATCAGCTAACCAGTCGCTCAGCTGACAGAGAAAAAAAAAGGATTATCACACAATTGAATTAATTGTGTTAGTGAATGAACAACTTTTGTTGAGACATATACCACTTCCTTTTGACGGAAAGTTGTGGATTGGAATAAACACAGAAATTGAACTAATGCCAATTGTAAAAATGTATCATTTTTCTGATTAAAATCAAATTCATCATCCTATCTACCCTTAAACATAATATGCCACCTATACTATTTGTTACCAGAGCATTACATCCTCCTAAAAATAAACTTTTCTACAGCCATTTCCAGAAGGGAGTGTTAACCAAATGTCAATTCTCAAGTACTTCAAACAATAATAATTAGACATTCTGCCACACCCTTCTGTCTGTAGCAATTACCAAAAGTATTTGTTGATTAACAAATGATGATTCTCAATTCCTTTAAATGTTATCCCACACTTACATACAGCCTATCTGACACACTACTCCAAATTGCTTCACACAATTTGTCAAAACCTACCCCACATCCCAAATACCTTCACCATCACCCATTCTTACATCCATTTATCTTAACACTCAGTTCATTTGCACCCCCATCCACCTAGAGCCTGACATATCCAGCCCCAGACCCACATATCCAGCCCCACCCTCCTCGCCCGTAGAAATTGTTGCAACATGCAACATGAACCACCAAGTTCATGCCATCCACCAAAAACCTCATTCCCACATATCCAGCCCCACTCACATCCCCACCCCTACGGATCCAGCCCCACCCTCCTCACCTCGTCTGTCTCCTGTAGGAACTGCTGCAGCATCTGCTGATCCTTGAGGCGTTCCAGCTGATCCTCCGCTCTCTGTCTGTTGCTGCATCGTCTGTAACATAACATCAACACGCCGACGTTACACACTGTCTGCACTATCAAACACCACTGAACAAGTTCATTGGATACAGAGATGCGACAAGGTTTCAATTAACAATTTCACTGGAGTAAAAAGCTTCAGATGATGGGAGAAATGTTATGTCTGCTCGAAAATCTGCGAAACAACTACATCCAACAACAGTGACATGTAAACGATAGACATCGTGCCAATTTTACAAAGATTAACAATTTTATCTTGTTTCTTCTCGGAAATGCATCAAGATTTAGTATATTTATGTCAATTTCTGTTTACAACAGAAAAACACATGTTAAGCAGTTACTCTATTATTTATCCGCCAAAGATCAAATGCAACCCTAAGAAGTTGACTGTTACAGATACATGTATTATCATTGATAGATCAGCAAAAAAATGTGTGCATGTCACTGTCAAAAGCAAATTGAAAACTCTAAAAAGAAAAATCTATCCTATTTCCAACCACAGGGAATGAATTGGGAGTTTTAACATTACTGTATGCATTTAAAATCCCATATGGACCATGTACAATCGGAAAATATTCCTTATGTCATCTCAATATTCTAATGTTATATCATCTCATGTTGATGTGGAACAAACCAACCCAATGACTAAATACGACACATTCTGCTTCGTAATGCGAAACTCAGTGATTATGGAGTTGAACGTCACTGCAGGAATCTTCCACTCATTTGTGATGAGTGAAACAGTACCTAAAGCTCCACGGCAGTGCCATCTCCCAGACATTATCTCCTGGGGCCCTATTCGCAAAACGTTCTTACAATCATTCGACAATATTAAGGATACCAATATCACACGCTACGCACATTCTT
>JAUTBQ010161134.1:0-12685 GCA_032361185.1 Lepetodrilus ovalis | reverse complement strand
ATTTCTGTTAGTGCTTGATTGGCTCTTAGTGCATGAAAATTTTGTTTTTGTTGACCATTAGCACCCCATCTATTTGCTGCACCAAAAGTACTGAATACTTTTTGATTGTTATCATCTCCATAGTTTCCATCTGAAGGAGAAATACCATAAGCAGGGTTTCTTTTTAACTTAAAAACCTCTTGATTATCAATTCCAACCGCAGAGTTACGCTCACCAGTTAAAGGCATTACAACATTACCATTATTACGAATCATTGTAATACCTACATTGTTACTAGACAATTTAAATACCCCTGCCTGAACTACTAAATCATTAGCATTAATATTCATCACCCAGTCATCACCATCAGGTGCAAAAGGTGCATAAGATACATCAGTTGGTCTATTTGAAATGGTTAAAATGGTTCCTCTTCTTAAGTGTCCTAACTGAGTCTGTTGTGGCAACTTAGCTCTAAAATCAGCCACACCATCTTGTTTAATAGTAATATTAACACCTCTTAAATCAACATGTTCACCCGTTACAACCAACTCTAGCCATGAACCACCATTACCAGCTACTCTTCCAAAATGGCTATCTGAACCACCACCTTTCAAAAAACTTCCAGCAGAAGCAGCATTGTATTCATTTAAGATGACTGTTCCATCACCAACTTCTTGGGCTTTTACTATAAAGCTGTAATGTGCTTCTGTATGATACGTATTTTTAAAAAAAACTCGAACATCATAGTTTCCTGCAGGTAGAGCATTAAAAGTATGTGTACCCGATTTTTTTCCAGCCAACCAATCCCATTGAATAACATTGTCCCACTCATTATTGGTTCCTGCTGGGTAGATGGCTATCCAATCCTCTTTATCCCCAAACATATGATTAAAACTGGCAACAATAGACTCATTTTCTCCATAAGTTGATTTATTTGTTGTTACAGTAGCGGATACAGCAACATTATCCTTCACTTCAAAAGAGTCACTTGCTTCAGTATGATAAGAGTTATTAAAAAATACACGTACTTCATATTTCCCAACTGCTAAGGCATTAAAAGTATGTCGTCCAGATAATTTATCTCCTGTCCAATCCCAAGCAACAACATTATCCCAATCATTACTTGCTCCTACAGGATAGATGGCTATCCAATCTTCATTTCGAGCTGTCATATGATTGAAGTCTGCAACTATTTTCTCATTTTTATTGTAGACCTCTTTTGTGGTCTGAACAGTAGCTGCTACAGCATTGTTACTGACACGAAACACATCTTTAGCTTCAGTATGAAAAGAGTTATTAAAAAATGCACGTACTTCATACTCACCAACAGGAAGTTTTTTAAAAGTATGTGTACCTGAAACCACATCACCTGTCCAACTCCAATGAATCACATTTCCCCAATCATTATTAGTACCTTTTGCATAAATAGCTATCCAATCCTCATTTTCTGCCAGCATTCCTGAGAAATTAACCTTAATTGATTCATTACTTTTGTAGGTTGTTTTACTTGTTTCTATGGTTGCGGCACCAAGCACACTAACCAAGAGTAAATAGACCCATATAACATATTTAAAATTCATCTATAATCCTTAATATAATTTTTATTTTTTTGAATAAAAAATAACCATTTTAAATAAAAAAAAACAATATTTAATTATAGCCTATTTGTTTTAATTTCTCTATTTAATACGTTATAATTTCGGAAAAAATAAAAGGTCTCCCTTCATGCAGATTTATGACAGCGTCAAAAAAGAGAAGCTCCCATTTGAACCGATTACTCCTCGTAAAGCCTCTATTTATGTTTGTGGACCTACTGTTTATGATGATGCTCACTTGGGTCATGCCCGTTCAAGTCTTAGTTTTGACCTCTTGGCTCGTACCCTAAAAGCCCTACGTTTTGAAGTGACCATGGGAAAAAACTTTACCGACATTGATGATAAAATCATTAAAAAAGTACAAGAGACAGGTAAGAGTTTAGAAGAGATAACATCTTACTATATTACCCGTTACCAAGAAGAGATGAGAGCCTTGGGTGTGCAAGATTCAGACATAGAACCAAAAGCAACTGAATCACTCGAAGCGATAGAGAGTATGATTCAAGGACTTATTGATAAGGATGTTGCCTATGTGGTTAACTCAGGTGATGTCTACTTCGATACTTCTAAAGATAAAAACTACGGAGCCATCTCTCATCAAGTGGGTAACGATGATGACAACCAAAGCCGTGTTGAACATAATGATGAAAAGAGAAACCCTAAAGATTTTGCACTTTGGAAAGCTTGTGCAGGTGACGAAGATATCTGTTTTGAAACCAAATTTTCAAAAGGTCGCCCTGGCTGGCATATAGAGTGTTCGGCAATGATAGAAAAACATTTTGCACATACACATGGAAACGATGAATACAGCATCGACATCCATGGTGGTGGAGCCGACCTACTCTTCCCTCACCATGAAAATGAAGCAGCACAAAGTCGATGTGCCACAGGACATGAACTGGCTAAATACTGGATGCACAATGGTTTTGTCAACATCAACGGAGAGAAGATGTCTAAGTCTCTTGGAAACTCATTTTTTGTTAAAGATGCCCTAAAAGTTTATGATGGTGAGATACTCAGAAACTACCTCATCTCTGTACATTATAGAAACGACTTTAACTTTAATGAAGAGGATTTACTCAATGCTAAAAAACGACTTGACAAACTCTACCGACTTAAAAAACGTGTCACTCCAACCAAAGCATCAAAACCTAACAAAGCTTTTCAAAAAACTGTACTAGAAGCAATGAGCGATGACCTCAATATATCTGTAGCTTTGGCAACCATTGAGCAAATGATCAGTGATACCAATGATAAATTCGATGAAAATCCAAAAGATAAAGGGCTTAAAAAAGAGACCCTTGCCAACATTGAATTTTTAGATGAACTTTTAGGTTTTGGAGGGAAAGAACCATTTAGCTATTTTCAAATAGGGATTGATGAAGCAACCAAAGTAAAAATTGAGGAGCTTATAGCACAACGAAACCTCGCTAAAAAAGAGAAAGATTATGCCAAATCTGATGCCATTCGTGATGAGGTAACAGCAATGGGGATAATCCTTATGGATTCCAGTGAGGGAACACTTTGGGAGAAAATCTAATAAATTAAGCCTATAAATGTGTCATTCTGTTTAATATTAAAAAATATATCTACATTTTTTAATAGATGGAACCTATTTTCTTTGGGGTGTGATATACTCTCAACATCTAAAGTAGGGGAAACACCATCTGTAAACTTAGAACAATTATACTATTCATACTACTTATTATAAGTACAGAGGCTAAGGACTATACTGTCAAAAAAGATGTTCAACTTTTCATAAAAAAAATGGTCACCCAACATCATTTTAAAAGAACTTACCTCAATACTCTTTTTAAGGATATTACATTTCAAAAAAGTGCATTGGGAATTTTTAATCCAAAATATAGAGTTAAAAGTAAAAGAAAAGTAAAATACCCAAAAAATGCCCATCATCATGGAAGTTGGACACGCTACCAAGCAAATATTTTTACCAAATCAAAGATAAACCTAGGAGTCAACTATATACGAAAATACAAAAATATTTTCACAAAAACATATAAAATATATGGAGTTCCTCCTGAGTATGTGGCAGCCATTATTGGTATAGAGAGTCGCTATGGAATAAAACTGGGGAACTACCCTATTTTAGACACACTTACAACATTGGCTTTTGAGAACAATAGACGCAAACACTATTTTCTCTCAGAGCTTGAAAAGTTTCTACTGCTATCTAAAAGTGAAAAATTTAATCCTAGAAAGATTAAAGGTTCTTATGCAGGGGCTATTGGATTGGGTCAGTTTATGCCCAGTGCCTATAAAGCTTTCGCTGTAGATTTTAATCGAGATGGGAAAAAAGATATGCGTAGCAACTATGATGCCATTGCCAGTGTTGCCAACTATCTACATATAAATGGTTGGAAAACTTGGGAACCCGTAGCAGAGAGGGTTAATTTTAAAGGTGGTAACCGATACTGGGGAAAAAAGACTGGCTACAACACACTCCACCCTCAATCAACACTCAAAGAACTCAAACCAACTTATGGAAAATGGTCATACAAAGGTCCTGTTAGACTTATTAAACTCGACCGATACCGATACGATGAGCTTTGGTTTGGAGCAGAAAACTTCTATGTCATTACACGTTATAATCATAGTGCCTACTATGCCATGGCAGTTCATCAATTAGCCCAAGAACTCAAAAGAGCCTACAAAAGAAAACATGGTGCTCTGTTAAGATAATAAGAACAATAAAGTGAGAACAACAATGAAAAGAAGATTTCTACTACTACTTCTAAGCACCCTTCCCCTTCTTAGTGAATCCATTTTGACAACAGGATACCGACATGCCAGTGACCTTGACAAAATGCCTGCTTACGAAGTAAAAGACACCCTAACCATACCTCAATCAGCAAGTACATTCTGCCAACAGGTTACCCCCATGTCTCAAGCTCAACAAAAAAAATATGACCAAAACTACAACCAAAAATTTTTTAAACCATGGTCTAGAAAAAAAATGGGATTAAGCTATAAACAGAAGAACTGGCAACTAAAATTTAGCAGACAAAAAATCTACCAACGCAATGGTCAACGGGTTAGTAAAAAATGGTTCAGGTATCAGATTAAAAACTCAAACTTCAAAGCCTATGAATCTATTCTTAAACCTGCCATTACTCTACGTCATTGTAACCTTAAAATCTACCCCACTTCCAGCGACTTCTACTACAACCCTAAACGAACAGGGGAAGGCTTCCCTTTTGACTACAATCAAAACAGCTCCATCAATATCAACACCCCACTCATTGTCTCTCACTACTCTAAAGATAAAAAATGGGTCTATATACGTTGTTCCTATGCCTATGGTTGGCTACCTGTAGAAGATATTGCTTTTGTAGATTGGAACTTTATAAAAAAATTTAAAAACAACAACTATGCCATTAGCATAAAAGACAACCTTTTTATAAAAGATACAACAGTCAAAACCATTGTAAAAATGGGAACCATCTTTCCTATAGATAAAGCCTCTAAAAAATATATGATTGCTTCAAAAGAGAGTAAAGGATATGCAAAAATAGAGCTAATACGTGTAGAAAACAGTTCTATTATAGTCAAAAAACCCCTTCCCTTTACAGCTAAAAATGTTGCCCTCATCGCCAATCAACTGGTCAAAGAGCCTTATGGATGGGGAGGAAAGCTAGAAGCCCGTGACTGCTCTAGCCTTACCAAAGATTTCTTTGCACCCTTTGGTATCTTTTTACGACGCAACTCCTATGAACAGGCAACCGATAGTTGGAACAGAACCAATATTAAATGGCTCTCACCCAAAAAGAAGAAATCAACCATTCTCAAAAAAGCAAAACCTTTTAGGTCACTGCTTTATGTCAATGGTCACATCACTCTTTATCTAGGAAAATGGAAGGGTGAGCCAGTAATGCTACACAACTATTGGGGTGCAAGACTCAACAGCCGTAAAAAGTTAATACTTGGTCGAGCTGTTATTACCACTACTGAAATAGGAAAAGAGCGAAAAGATATTAGAAAAAAGTCGATGCTTATTAGAAGTTTTAAAAAAATTATCACTTTTTAAATAACTTTTTGTAAAATCTTTTTTTTTCTATTGAGGTCATACGGTATACCTTTTATTAGAGTTCTTAAAAAACTCTATATTTTAAGGATATTCTCCATTAAAATAATCCCCATTATACTGCTCTTTATCTTATTAAATCGTCAAAATAATGGCTATATTTTGTTATAATCTGAAAAATTTGAATAGCTAAGGAGCTACAATGAAAAAGTCACTGTTACTATTGACCCTATTAGGAGGATTTACTCTTCTATCTTTAAGTGCAAACGAAGTGGTAAAAACCGAAGAAAAGGCTACTAAAAAGATGAGTGCCATGGATGTCTATGAACGCATGAGCGAAGTTTTAGAGAAAACATGGTCACTTTCACCAAAAGAGAAGCAGATAGATACAACAGGAGCCCATAAAAATAAAGCGATTGCTCACTTGGTCGGTACCAATGAAATAGGAACCGAGTACAAAGTGATTGGGCGTGGGGCAACTCTTGAAGAGATTTTACTACCCGATACCACCAAGTCAATGGTCACCATGTACCACTGTGACAGCTATAAAAACTGTACCGAGATGAAGGCAACACACTACTGTGCTAAACAGAATCAACCACAGTTCCTCTTGAACCTAGAGAAAACCAGTGAAAATAAATTTGTTTTTGATTGTGATATGAGTACCAAACTCTGTAACTCAGCAGAAGATCATATTCACCAAATTGTATTGGAACTCTCAGAAGAAGAAAACCACCTCAAAGCCTCTTACCTTGCATGGAAAGATAAAAAGTTACGAAACAAACACTCTATTTATCACTTTGACCGACGTAAAAGTAAATAAAGGAGAGAGGGTCGATGCCCTCCATAAAGGTAGACAATAGCCAAATAAAAGACTATAATATCCCTTACCATTTAAGGAAATTAAAAAAGAATGAAACAACTATTTAAAGAGTACCTCCCCTATCTTGTTGGCTATAAACGTCAATTTTTCTTTGCTATCTTAGGAATGATAGCTGTTGCTGTGGGAACAGCAGGAACTGCACAAATTATTAAACCTGTCCTCGATGATGTCTTTGTTGCCAAAGATTCAACCATGTTGGGCTACATACCTTTTTTACTTGTCGCTGTTTTTGCACTTAAAGGAATAGGTGGTCTCATAGAGACTTACTTTATGTCCTTTATCGGTTTGGATGTGGTACGTAAACTTCGTAACAATTTGGTCAAACACCTTACCTATCAAGATATGGTATTTTTTCAAACCATGCACACAGGGGAAATTCTCTCACGTGTCACCAATGATATCACCCGTATTCAAAATGTGGTTACATCACTCATTCCAAACTTCATACGGGAAGTCTTAACCATTATCGCATTGACAGGCTATGTTATATATGAAAGTCCGAAACTTGCCTTCTACTTTCTTATTATCATGCCTTTGGCACTCTACCCACTAAGTCTCTTGGCTAAAAAGATGAAAAAATACTCCAAACTCTCCCAAGAAAGCACCTCCGACATGACAACCCGTTTGGGTGAAATTTTTTCAAACATAGAGGTCATAAAATCCAACTCAACCCAAGAGTTAGAGGCTAAAAAGTTTGAAAAAGAGAATCACAACGTCTTCATCTACCTACTCAAACAGGTTAAATTTAATGCCCTCACCTCTCCTATTATGGAGATATTAGGCTCCGTTGCCATCGGTGTGGTTATCTACATCGGGGGAACCGAAGTAATAGAGGGTCGCATGACAGTTGGAGCCTTCTTCGCTTTTGCCACAGCACTCTTTATGCTCTATACCCCCATCAAACGTATCTCGTCTATCTACAACCAAGCCCAAGATGCAGTTGTTGCCAATGAACGTATGTTTGAACTGCTTAACCATGAACCTAGCATTAAATCTGGAAAAGTAGAACTCAAAGAACGCATCAAACATCTCTCTATTTTAGATACCTCATTAAATTATGGTGACAAAGTGGCTCTAAAGCATGTCTCGGCTGGTGTTGACCGAGGAGAATCCATCGCTTTGGTGGGAGACAGTGGAGCAGGTAAAAGCTCCCTTGTCAATCTTCTGGTACGTTTTTATGACCCAACAGAGGGAGAAATCGTAGTCAACGATAAATTCAACCTCAAAGATTTAACCCTAGAGTCACTCCATAAACGCATCGCTTATGTCACCCAGCGTATCTACATCTTCAACGACACCATCGCCCAAAACGTTGCCTATGGTGAAGAGTTTGATGAAGCACGGGTAGAAAAGGCTTTAGAAAAAGCTCATGCCTCAGAATTTATTAAAGAGTTAGATGACGGCATACACACCATGCTCACCGAAAACGGCAACAATCTATCAGGGGGGCAACGCCAACGCATCGCCCTAGCCCGTGCCATCTACAAAGAGCCTGACGTACTCATTTTAGATGAAGCAACTTCGGCTCTGGACAACAAAAGCGAAGCCCTTATTCAAAAGGCATTAGAGGAGCTAAAATCAGAGATGATTACCATCACCGTAGCCCACCGACTCAGTACCATAGAGAACTCCGATGCCATTTTGGTCTTTAAAGAGGGTTCTATCATCTGCCGAGGTCAACATGAAGACCTCATCAATGAGTGTAAAGAGTATCAGAAGTTGGCAAAGGTTTTGGGGTAAAAACAGATACTAATTAGACCAATATCCAATAAAAATCAACTACTGTAAACACTCTAACAATTTTAATTGTGAAAAAAAGTATCATAGTTATTATTAATTTAAAATTTATAGAGATAAAGTAAAAATAATTTAATTAAAATTTAAACTTTTAATATAATATACTATATTAATCTAAGGAGTTTAAATTGAAAATTAAAGTAGTGGCATTAGCCGTAGGAATCACCCTATTAACAAGTGGGTGTGCAACATTATTGGGTGGTAAAACACAGAGTATTAATATCTCAGCAGCTAAAAAGACAGAGATAGAAGTAGATGGAAGAAAATACTCTACACCTGCAAAAATCATGGTTCAAAGAGATAAGGAAGATAAAGTGATTACAGTAGATGGCTGTGATAAAAATGTAACCATGGAAGCAAGTGTTCGTCCATTATTTTTTGGAAACATACTTTTTGGTGGTGTTATTGGATCAACAACCGATATAACCAATGGATCTATGTGGGAATATGATGACAACATCACTTTGGATTGTAAATAGTTTGAAACAACTATCCCATTTAAAGAGTAAAGTTCTACTTTACTCTTTTCTCTTTATCTCAACCCTACACGCCTCCTCCGTTGATGCACTGTTAAAACAAGCCTATCAAGCAAAACTAGAACAGTCTCATATATGGAGAAATCTTCTACATATAAACGGGGATGAACCCTCTATTAACAACAAAGAGTTTCTATTGAGTTATCCAAACTTTACTCCTAAAAAAGAATTTTCTGCAACTCTAAAATCTTTTTTTAGCCGTAATACCTTAGATGATACTCATAGTATTTGTAAATATCCTGCCCGATACCTATGGATAAAAAAAAGTTTAGGATTAAGTGATAAAGAGTTTCCAGCAGTTCAGTGTACTTCACTTGAACGCTACCAGTCATTAACAAGCTCGGAACATATAAGTCTGGTCTTTGTATCAGAAAATGTAAGCTCTCCTTCAAGTATGATGGGGCATGTCTTTTTTAAAATGTCGGGTAAAAACAAAAAAAATCACTTAACCAATAATGCTGTCTCTTTTTTCACGGTCATTGACTCGGTTAACCTTCCTTCCCTTATGGTTAAAAGTATGATAACTGGTATGCAAGGTTTTTTTGTACTGAAACCCTACTATAAAGAGATAGACCATTATCTCAAAGAGGAAAATAGAAATGTTTGGGAGTATGAGTTAAACTTAGAGAAAGAGACAAAATCATTAATCTATTTACACTTTTGGGAGCTTAAAGATATCGACATAAAATACCTATTTACAGGTTTCAACTGTGCAACAATAGTCAGTAATATGTTGGCAATAAGTGATGAAAATTATGCCAAAGAACAACGATTATGGCTCACCCCCAAAGATGTTATAAAAGACAGTAAAAAGTATGGTCTTATAGAGTCAACCAAACTCTCCCCTTCTGAAGAGTGGTATTTAAAAATGTTGTACGAAGAGCTAGGAAGTAAAGGTCAAAAAATTATTGATAAAATTGACAACATTAGTATGGAAGATATAGAAACAATTGAATTTTCAAAAGATTTAAAAGAGGCTCTCCTTCAAAAACAACTGCTCTTTCACTACAGCAAAAAAGAGTATCAAGAGGGTCGTTTAGAAGCAAAAATTCTTAATAAAATAGAGACTTTATACAAACAATCAGATAGTAATTTAAGCCTAGATTTTTCCAACTATAAAAACCCTCTTAATACTCCTGATGATACTCAATTAACATTGGGATATTACAGAGACCGTCAAAACCAAAAAAACTATACAGAGCTTCAGTTTCTTCCAGCTTCAAACTATCTACATGATGATAACAGAGAGTATTTTGGTGAGACTGAACTAAAAATTGGACAGATTGATTTACTGGTGAACCATAACGATATTAAAATTAACCAAGCAAACTTATACAGTATGAAATCAATTATTCCATGGGATCCATGGACAGACAACAGCTCTTCAGAGTTTAAAATAAATTATGAACAACACTACAACAAAAATGGAAATTATGGAGCCTACAACATCTCAGGAGGGCTTGGCTACAGTAAAAAATTTGGAAATGACATCTATCTATACTCTCTTCTCAATGCAGGAGTGGCATATGGAGAGAATCACCTCTATCCCTATGCTTTCCTAGATAACGGTCTACTTCTCTATGAACTTTTAAATATGAAAACCTCACTCAACCACCAATACATTTACAATCAAGACGCTTCCCATGAAGCCTACAATAAATTTGAACTACAACAGAGACTCTTTCTTCATAAAAATTTCAACTTTGAATTCAAAGCAGATTATCAAACTGTTTTAGAAGAACCTGAAATAAACTATGGTTTTGGAGTCAGTTACTTCTTTTAATGAGTATAAAGAGTATCAGAAGTTAGCAAAAGTTTTGGGGTAAATTATTAGGGTTATGCAAGAAGTCTATTATATAATGCTATAAAAAAAATAAGGAAACCTTATGAAAAAACTTATAGCATTAGCCCTACTCACCCTCAATATTTTATCAGCAGAGAACAACTACTCCACCTCTTCAGAGTGGCTCATGGAGACCAACACCACCCAAGATAAATTTAAAAAAATTCAAACACAGTTCAGAGGTTTTGACCTTGCTATGGTAGAGGTAGGTTACCGATTTAACAGCTTCTATTTTGCATTAAAAGATGAAAACTACCCTTTAGCTGAGTATCAATTTGACAAAATTAAAAAAGCGATAGAGAACGGTATAACAAGAAGACCAAAACGAGCTAAACATAGTAAAGAGATGTTCTTGGAAACGCAATACCTAAGCATGAAAAAAGCATTGGAGAAGAGAGATTCTAAGCAGATTTGGAGTGAGTACAACAGCACAAAGCAGAGCTGTAACGCTTGTCATGAAGCAGAGAATGTCCCGTTTATCCATGTGATAGACCCAGCGTATAGATGGCAACCGATTAAGTAATTAATAGCTAATTAAGTTAACGGTGCGTTGGGAAATGTACCTTACGCTATAATTTCTGAAAAAAAGGTAACCCATGCTAGAACTTCAAGGCATACTTCTTGGAATAGCCACCAATACCCTACTTATTCTCTCTGCTTTTTTAATACTTTTCATCCTATTAAAAAAACGAAAATTAATTATCGCAACTTCTATTATGTTATTTATTAGTACCCTGCCTATCACCTATCGGTATCCACTCTATCTGTTAGAAAAAAATTACTTACTAAATGATACCAATGACACTTCAGTTAAAGCCATTGTCGTACTGGGAGGGGGAACCCACAACAGAAGTCATCTTAGAGAGACTGATGTAAGTCGAAGCACGTTAGAGAGGGTTCGATTTGCGACTTTTCTACAAAAAAAATTATCTCTTCCCATACTCGCTTCTGGTGTGGAGGCAGATACCATGAAACGTGTTATAGAAGAGGATTTTAATGGAAAAGTAGAGTTTGTAGAGAACCAAAGCAGAACTACTACTCAAAATGCACAGTTTAGTTATACTATTTTAAAAGAGCATCAGATAAAAAAAATCTACTTGGTCACTACCTCATGGCACTTACAACGTTCTGAGTATCTCTTCCATAAACACGCTAAAGGTATAGAAGTTATACCTATATCAGGTCTCTACTATTCCAATAAAATATTTAAAATTAGACCCAGTGATTTCTTACCCAACATGAATACCTACTACTTCCAAAATATTATTTTACGTGAAGCGATTGCTCTCTTTTGGTATAAGTATGTTAATAAAAATCCCTCTTCTCATCTTTATTAAAATTATTTCAGTTTTTCTTTAACGGTGTTTTCGTGGGAAAACACCTTACGCTAAGATTGTCCGTTTATTACATTTTTCAAGAGCTTTTCTAAGCTTTGCAACCTCTTTTTTTAGAAGCGTATTCTCCTCTTCTAAACTCAAAGGTTTATCATTTTCACTGGCTATCACCTCAGCTATCTCTTTTTCTCGTTCTTCTTCTATGAGAATATACTCTTTATCATCCTCAACTACACTTTTTACATTGCCATTTTTAACCATCTTCATGACATTAAAATAGCTAAGTTTATGACGCTTGGCATACTCTCTTAAGGTTACTTTTTCCATAACTCATCCTTACTTCTAAATTAGAGAGATTTTAACAAAATAACTCTTTCACACAAATTATGTTACAATTCCACTCTAAAATAACTCTAGGATTTCCCTTGAAAAAACTACTCATCATATTACTCTTCAGCACCCTAAGCTTTGCCTCGACCAACGTGGTGGTCAGCATCTCCCCTCTTAAAACCTTTGTAGAGAAGATAGGTGGCGACAAAATCAATACCAGTGTAATGGTTCCACAAGGTAGTTCACCTCACAGCTATGAACCAAAGCCCTCACAGATGAAAGAGATTACCCAAGCCAAGGTCTACTTTTCCATAGAGGTAGAGTTTGAAAAGGTTTGGCTAGAGAA
>JAUTBQ010161123.1:0-12686 GCA_032361185.1 Lepetodrilus ovalis | reverse complement strand
TACAGTTATCATCCTTGGTCTGTCAGTACCAGCCGGTGCTCACAGGTTTACTGCAACATTCAGCACTACGGATGTTGTGGGTTTACTCCTGTCCTAAACTGACAAGTCGTGATATTAGTGAAAGGTTCTAGAAAGTGACTTTAAACCCCATTACAAAAAGTTTTATAAAGAAAACAGGACACATAGTTTTCTATTGTGTCCTGACACGAATTCCTGACAGGAGTGCAGTGGTTGGTGGTCAGACTTCATAGCCCAAGGTGCCAAGTTTGAACCCGTCTCGGAGATCTAGGTATCTTTTCACGATGCTCCCTTATCCACTAAGAGACCATAGTGCTCTCTTTACTGATTGCAAATGTACTGCAAAGAGAGCGCTGTGGTCTCTTAGCGAATAAGAGAGCTTTGTGACAGATACCCTGGCATGTATATCTCACTGAGTTTCAGACACACTCATTCTTGGTTCATCAGTATCAGCTGATACTTGTAGGTTTGCTGCAACACTCAGACGATAGGTATTGCAGGTTTACTCTCTTGTCCTAAACTGACAAGCAATGATGTAAATGGAATAATTCTGAAATTGACTTTTAACCCCCAATTCAAACAAACTCAATATTAAAGTGTTTGGAAGCTCTGTCCCACTGCTCACTTGCTTTGTTAGTGGGTTATGCCTTCATTGTGCAGATGGTTATACCTTCATTTTGCAGATGGTGATCCAGCCCACAGGCGGTGGCCAGGATTACCTGCCCGCGGCCCACACCTGCTTCAACCTGCTGGACCTGCCCAAGTACACCCAGAAGTCTGTTCTCAAGGAGAAGCTGGTCACCGCTATACAGCAGACTGAGGGCTTCGGTCTCGTGTAGTCTGGACTCCGGACTCGGGGTGGCCCGGCGTCTGGACTTGGGGTGGCCTGGCGTCTGGACTCGGGGTGGCCTGGTGTCTGGACTCGGGGTGGCCTGGCGTTCAGTCCTGCTAGTAGCAGACATGGCAGTTTGCCATCAATTGACAGAAATCTGCTGTTTCGTGTGTCCAGGAGACGGTTTCTTTGCTATGGACGTGACAGGCCCTGCAGGCTGGACTTGTTTTCTGCTGAAATCACAATTGTCTGTTGCCATGCCTGATAGCTGTACTGGACAGAAGGTAGACCTTGTGTGTGATATCGTGAACAAAACAAACATGGAAGATATTTCAACTCCAGGAAGGAAATCGGCCTCCTCCTTTGAAATCCTAAACGTCTCAGACTTTTAACCCTGTTATTTACTAGAAAACAATTCATCCCAAGACCTGTTGTTTGAATCGGCCTGCAGTAAAGGAGTAAGTGTGTAGTTTCTAGAATGAAAGATAATTGAAGAAATGTATCTGCCAGGTCTGAAGTTAAGCAAGTGATTGTCTCCCTATTCTGTGACACATTGCTGTAAGACTACCTGTTATTTACTTGCCAATGGTGGCCACGTCTCGGCAATACAACACAGTGTCCAGACTCCGTGGTGTTTGAATGAGGTAGGAAATTGATACTCTGGATGATAATTGATAAACAAATTGGAAGAAATTTCACCGCAAGAACTCGACATTGAAAATGATTCATTCAGTGAAATACAATTATGTTAAACTGACTGTGATTTTACTGACAAGGAGTTTAAGGTTTTTCCTGCAGTCAGTTCGTGGATGTATTTGATGCAAGCAGCAGACGTACAGATTCGATCTCATCTTCGACACTCTTGTTCCATCGTCACAGGACATTTTGGTGATTCGGTGTCACTCACGCACACAAGTACTTCACTGGTATTCTCCACAGTGTGACACACAGTGACACTATTGACACACAGCAGATAACCGCCATCTTGTGTCACATGTCACCGCTATGCAATGATATGACTTGTCTTGTATTATATAGTGCTGAAACCAACAGTGTGAAGAAAAACTTGTTGATGGTGAAAATGACTTTTAGATATTAATGGGTTTTTTTTCCAAGTTTAGCAAAGAATTACTACTAAAGGGTAACCCTTTCATGAAGCTCTCACAAAATTATATTTTATGTTGTAATAGAGTGGTATTAAATCCAAGGGTGCGTTCAGGCTGCACTACATTTACTATGCTACTTTTCCTACAAATAATGCGCACTATAGGGTATCCTTTCACAAAGCTCTTATCTACTAAGAGACCATAGTGCTCTCTTTGCAGTGCATTATCTATCGGCAAAGAGAGCAGTATGGTCTCTTAGTGGGTAAGAGAACTTCGTGAAAGGGTACCAAGACCTGTATGAAAAGTATTTCGCTGAATGGCTTCGGTAGCACTACATAGCAAAAAGTAGTGTAGCTTCAACGTGCCTCGGGATATAAGGTCTGCTTCATGAAGATCATACTATAGTCCAGGGGCCGTATTTTCAAAACTTCTTAACTTAACAAACTTCTTAGTGAGAAAAGACCTCTCCACAAATTAACATTAGAAGAAAACCAGTTTGTCAAATTCTTAGTACTTACGAACTTCTTAGGACTTAAGAAGTTTCGAGAATACAGGTCCAGGAGTTGGTTATCCAGTCCCTTATAATCTATGGTTATATTTGTTGATTTTAGGACTTTAAACACGTTCAAATGTTCTATTCATGTAAATATACTCATGCTACAGCTAACTATTACATTTAATTTCGATACGCCATGACATAAGAAGGTGATTATCATCAACAGCAGCACTTTTACTTTCTCAGTTGAACAACAACACGTTTCAGACTTCGCCGCTCGTGTTCAGGGTAAAGTTGACATTGTTGCGTCTGTGCATATCATTTCAAGTTTTCCATATTTTTCCTTCCTAGCATAATCATCTGTTAATGTCAAGTGATCAAAGTTGAATTCCTATATGAATTAGGAAAATGCATAGATGTACAGATACTGACCATCAGTTTGGTGTCTAGATAGAAGCACGGAAGTTGCCCATGTCGAAAATGCCAATGGATGTAACTACTACTAACATTGCATCATTCCTATTTATAGCCTATCTGTGCAAGCGTGTATATGTGTGCACCACACATTCTCTCCTCCATTGTGTAAACAGCATTAATAATTATCTCTTTTTATTTTTTAAATTAAAAATAAAATAAAAATCATATTCTAAGGCCACAATATGCTTGTTTCCCTTCAGACGACCATGTATTTCACAGATGGATATTTAAAATGCAATATTCGTCTATTTTTTTCATATAGATGTGCACATTAAAAATGTTCTAGACATCCTAAAAAAAACCACAATTGTCACTTTTATTTAATGCGACTCTACAATCGTACTCAATCAGAATTGATCGATTTTTATAGCTAATTATGTCTAGATTTGTGCACACTCTCAGTATTGACTTTACTGTTCAACTTACAGTTGGACATATTCCACTTCAAAGAATAAATAGTTTTAACTTGTCCTCTAACACAGGGTCGACAGATAATGTCAGATAATAAATCAGATCATAAAATTCAGAATATGATATTTGTGCATTTCTTAATACTTTACCATGAATTAATATTTTAAATGCCAAATACAATAGTATAAAAATATATACTATATAATATTATGAATACACATTAATTTGATTAAACATCGTGTTTCTCCTGTCAGTTTTTTATTTTTTATTTTTTTTTACCTTAGAGCTGCGTTAAACATGTTATTAAAGATTATTTCTGTCCTATCATGGCTTGTCAGTTTATCTAAGAAGTAAGCTTGCAACACAGTATTGCAGAATACATGACACAACAAAACAACTGCTACTGATAATATTCTGCCAAGAATGATAACTGCAACCCAACTGTGCATAAAGTGCACCGCATCATTTTTATTCAATTGTATACAATATTTCAGCAAGCTGTTTACAACCAATGCACTATAATAATACAAGATTCACCATCCATACCTATGTATTGATAAAGCAAACCATGTAATATACATTATACAAATATTGCACACAATAGTTACCATGGTTCCTAAAACATAAAATTGTTTTCCACTGCGAAGACATGAAACCCTTGAGTTGAGTATGAAACAGTACTTAAAATGTTTCATAATTTCCAAGCCATTTATGGTTCCTAGGTAGAAATTAAATAAGCTCCAGGGGCCGTATTCTCGAAACTTCTTGTGAACTTCTTAGTGAGAAAACCAGTTTGGCAAATTCTTAGTACTTACGAACTTCTTAGGACTTACGAATTTCTGAGAATACAGACTCAGGTTTGCAACAAAACATTTGTGATTTGAGTGGAAAACAAGACCGGGGTGTGGGGGCCCAAACCACTTCCAGTGCAAATAAATTGACCCATGGACACAAAAAAAAATAATCATGTTTCATTGGATCCATGGAAAATTGCCATGCCAGTTTCTAGATATTAATGAACATGTTGACAAAGACTAAGTAAAGAATCCCAATTGAAGGAATGCACCAATATGCGCTGTCATGACCCAAATGATTTCTTGTTTGCATGATTTGATGCACAAATGAGTTGCTCGAGGAAAGCAGCACTTGTGCCGGAAATAGGCACATCTCTTCAGATTTGCATCAGCATGTTAAACTTGACAGGTTCTTCGCTAATACTAAAAAAGCTTCACCCTAAAAGAAGTGATGCTTTGGACATCATATCTGCAATCTCTCCCTCCTATCCCAACCCATCACAACACCCCGAAAAATTAAGTTTAGTTGCGAGTGCGGAGAAAACGAGATCTACAACAATCCTTTGCCTGAGCATTATACCAGAAACTCAACTCTCAGTGTCTTCCACTGTAAGCAATTTGTTGCAATAACAAACAAGCGTATCCCATTGGGGAATGAACTGAAGCAACATGGCCATGATGACATCACCAACAGTACTGTGGGAATCCCAGGATATGGATGTAACAGATAGTTTTATCATGCTGGTGTGTTTTTAATGTTGCCGGATCGCTGGTATTCTGAGAGAGGATACAGACATGCATGGCAGCATGTCGACTTACCCTACACAAAAAGAACGATTCTTGTGAAACAGACGTTTTGATGAACATTATCAAGTGCATGTTACAGAATATACTGTACGAGAAAAGCACATGTTTAATTAACTCTCGCCCAGATATATATTAAAGGCATACTATCACAGATGGTTGAGCTAGATAATGGTTAAACAAACTTTTATCTGAGACTACTTATGTTTGATTTTCCCACCCAAAAGTTATTTACTGATGCACTTATTCTCCAACACTTGATAGTTATCCTAAATTTCATATTTTATATGAATTAAGGTTATAGAACATTAATTATCTTGTCTTTGATGTATCAACTAATTTATTGAAGGAAACGAACCCTTGATGATATTCTTTCGCCATACCACTTTGAATTAATATAATGAAGCAAAAGGAAATACAATCATATTTAGGTTGTTTATCATCAGTCCTAGTCTTATATCATAGGGTTGGAATGGAATTGTATCTACCATATAGCGGTGTAAATGTCTTTGGAAGTACAGACACAATTTTATGTTTGTCAAGTGCATGTACTTTTCAGTTGTAGCTAAGAACTAGTCCAAAATAACAATACATATCTGTGATAGTATGCCTTTAATCTCTATTTTTTTAAGTAATCTGTGGTTGCTTTCAGGAGAAAGAAGGTTAATATTGATGTGAGAACTCATCAGAATTTGAATTTTCATTTAATTATACTCAGGAAAATTAATTAAGGTCCATGATAATATATTATGAGGAAGCTTTCTACCAAATTTTGGAACTCTGTTTGATGAAACTGGCACCATTCAGACATTCTTATTGCAATATATCTCCTGAACAAGATTATTGTTGGAAATTAAACAGATTTTTAAGTGACCATAATCAGCAATGGGATTAATACCTTTAAGCGTGCTAGCCAGAATAACGATACAAACAACAATTTGCTTTTTTAAACGGAAAATTTCTATACTCGCTCATGGGTATTGTTACCGCCACAAGAAATTTATCTCGCTAATGAGTTAGTGTTCATTTCTATCAACCTTATTCTTAATGATAGCATACTGAGATGCCCTAATTGATCATTGATGGTAATCCATCAGTGAGAAGAAAAATACATCTTGAAATAGTCCTTGGATTTGTTGAGAAAATTAATACCCATACAAATATAAAGATACCATGTAAATACATTTCCTATCTTTAACCCTTGATATTTATGTTAAGACATTGATTTGAACACTTAGAAAACCAGGAATTTAAAAAATGAGATTCTAACGATTAATCGAAATAATAAATCCAGGAGGCAATTCGTAATTTTCCCCATCAATTTGCAATCGAGGTCAAACCGCTATTATGGATATTTGATGACATGTATAAGACCCGTCATTATCGCTCCCAACTAGGGCGATGTCATCGAATTTTTCACACCATGGCTGCAGCCTTATAAAAATCAACCTAATCAACTCTCGCCTGAATTCCTATGGTTTGCTTGTTGGTCTAGGTTTAATGTTTCAGTCGATAATGGGATCATATGGCAGATGGTTCCGTAGCCTTATAAAAATCACCTAATCAACTCCCAGCTGATTTCCAATGGTTTGGCCGTTGGTCTGGCTTTAAAGTGTCAAGACAATGGTTGGATCGTATGGCACATGGGGACACCTCTAATGAGGTTTGCACGGTGTGGTTCTACAAGAAATCTTTTGAGAGCAAACAGAAGCCAACTTTTAAGTGTACTTTTTAAGACAGAGATGGGGTCACAAATCCCTGTGTACTGACAATGTTTCCTGATAGTCATCAAACAAGCTAGAACACTACTTCCTTGACAGCAATTCATCGTATTTTTTACTTCCCAAGACCGTCAAGATGGGAGTTATTTTACACTAGAGACACAACCACCATCATGGTTATCGTGTGAAGTACTTATTCTGAAGCCATCACATGCATGACAAGACAGAAAACACATTTGAATAAAATCACTGAAAGAAGCAAATCATGAACAATACTGGTACCTAAAATAGAACAAAATCCAAACCCATGAAAACAATAGCATACAAATTGTTGTGATTCCAGACTGTAGAAAGATATTACTTTACGATATAGTGTCCCCTCTATACAAGGCTGTATTTGGGGTCCATGACATACCCCCAGCCTTATAGTACCAGCCTTATATAATAGTGCAGGTAAATAACAAAAATTAAAATGGGGTCCACATCTGACCCAGCCTTGTATCCAAATCCTATCTGTATCGAACAGCCTTATATCGAGGGGGCACTGTATACATATTCTTTTTATTTAGGATTTTCATACATAGATGATAGATACAAAATAGGTCCACAAACATCAAAGTTGAACATGATGGACTCTAGCAGTGATAGAAACTATGTTTTAAATGTACTCGCCTGAATAGTGATACAAACAACAAATTTTATGAATTTCTACTCACCCTTAGGATACCTTTAGCATTGGGAGAAATGGCCCAGGTGAGTGGGCGAGTATTAATTCTGAACTCTGCTCTAGTGATAATTGCCAAGCTAACAGAAAGTTGTACAGTATTATTATAATTATACTTTTTTTCACTCTATTAAACTGTATCTCATATCCATTAATGTTGGTATTGTTATATTTGTAACCAGGAAATGTGTTCAGATAGCTGTTCAGATAGCTGTTCAGAAAGCCATTGAGTGGCTGTTCATGAACAATAATAAAATAATAAATATACACTGTCAAAAGAGATGACTATGATGCATCATTTTATTCACTATTTCATACATAGATGATGGATGGAAATACATGTCCACAGACACCCAGCTTGAACTGAGGTGAGGCTTAACAAGCTTGCAGACATCCCTTACCACAATCTGATATGAATGGGGTGGAAACGATGGATGGGGGTTGTGGGAGGGGAGTGGTGAGGGGGGGTGGGGGGGGGGTATCACAGAAAGGTGGATATCCAGATTGTGTTGGTGATAATAGCTAAACTCCATATTTCAGTGTTGCGAAGACCACTATGTCAGTGGCATGTTTTAGTAGGCTTTAAACACCGGTAACCACGGTCCCACACACTCCTTCCTGCTGGCAGCTGCACCTTGCAAGTCTTTGGCCCTGTGAGGTGGCCATCAAGTCCAAGCTGCTGTCAACTGCATCACAGAGAACCTGGCACACACCACAATCAACCAGTTGGTCCTAAAGTTCATTGCCTTGTGTGCGAGACTGACCCGTGGTCATTGGGGTGGACATGGCAGGCCATATGCTGCAGCCTGACCATTGAGACATTGACCAGTTCATTGTGTGCCATGCATGAAACACCCACCAATACCAGAAGCATTGACACTGCTCATCAGAGCAGACTGGACTCATTCCCATGCACCTCGGAAACTGAAAGGCTGCTCATGTAACATCAGAGGCCAAGGTAAAGGAAGCCTGACAGGTACCTGCCACAAGCCCGTCATCAGGTGTAATCCTTCTGCTTAGCCTGTTGACTCTTCTAAATAGGCTTCCCAAACACCCATTACCTGCCATATCAAACAACAGTGAGGACATAATCTGCACAGCTGACAATAGCCGGCAGATTGGAGGGTAGGGTTACCTATGAACGACTTACAATTAGGCACAATTTGCTTCATGGTTCCTCCATGTTTACCCTTCAGATCGAGTCCTTAAGGAAACAAATCCTGGTGATCTCCAATCCTCTGCTTACTCACATGTGTCCAAGAGGTTAAATACAGAATTAGTTAGGACTGAGATTTATCCAACTGGTGACCTTGGTCCGGTGCATGCTATCTTGGTCAGCTGCATGCGAGTTAATGAACACCCTGTTCCAAGCTGGGCGGAATTATCGAATGGAAACATCAACAATTGAAAATAGCAACCAGGCCTGAATCTACTAGGAAGAAATGGGTTGTATAAACACAAAGCTCTTCCACCAAGCACTTGTTTCTTCCACACATATACTGAACGATAGATAATTTCTCTTCAAGATAACTTTTCATTATTTCAAGTTACTCTTCATTTCAATTCTGAAATGTTGGCAAATCTGTTCCCAGCATGTTATCGGGCAAAGGCAACAAATATACAAACTAAACCAGTAATTAAATAAAGACATCACAAGGAAGCGATTTTTCTAAATATTTGGACAGGTAATTTGAATCATGAGTTGCCAGAGATGGTAAACATTATTACAATTTCTGAGGATTAGCAGAGAAGGCTTGATGATGACATACAGGCTGCAATAGCCACAGAAAGCTGGCAGTGAACTACACATGTTCTTACGATTTATTTTTTAGTTTAACCTCCATTCTTCAAAAGGCAACCAGAGATGCCATACAGACCATGGCAGAGAGTATGTTTTGTAGACCCAAGTTCAAGTTTAAATTCAATATTACTTACGAAAAAAAAGCAATTTCATTTCAATTTCAAATAATCCATTATACATTCCAGCCTCATTCTTTCTGAAATATACTGATGCATTGCATGTTAATGGTGGTCAAATCTGCTACTAGTATTTCCTGTGGGGCCCATAGATACCTTTTACATTGCAGATTTTATATTGACCCCAGGACCCCACCTATTTCAAACACTGCATTAAATTCAAACTATATATTTCAGTAAGAAATTACATTATCAAAAAGGGAACTATTAAAAAAGTAAATTGCATTAACCATGTTAACATAGTGTATTTACCTGTATTAACGAATAGATTAACAGATTAATAAAGAAATAGCATACCAAATCATAAACATTTGCATCATTGCATAGTAACTTATACCATGTATACAGGTATATGAATATTCATCCCAGAATAATCTATCCAATCTCCAACCATATTTCATTAAAATCTCCAACCGGGAAGCCTTATTTGATTTCCTTAAATAGCAAGTTCAAGGCATATTTATTGAATTTCATGATTTTTAGTAAGGATAACCAATAACATAAATTCACATCAAATTTCAACTTAGTTGGAATGGCAACAATTTATCATATCAAAGTAAAACTGGTTGGATTATTCACAACACTCAACTGCTTCTATTATTGTGATCAGATAGCAGAAGATATTGAGAGAGAAAAATACTTTGCATGCACCATTAATTTAACATTAAATATATTTTTTTTTAAATCTTGCGATGTCTGACTCATTTTTATTACCTGCAGCCCAGATGGCAAATGGTGCAGAAGAAAATACACAGTCTCTGCTGTCTATAATTAGCCAACATTTTCACTTTCATCATTTGCAAATGGTAAATGTATTAGGAGTAAAAATTCTCAGGTCTACTTCAATACAATAGATCATAAATGGTGACAGAAGAATATTATATTTAAAATTACGACATCAAAAGTTGATGACTCTATAAACTCGAAAAAGATATGCAAATGGAATTGAAATATTGACACACCACCCATTTATCATACAACTTGAAACATGATAATGATAGCAATTTATGGATATATAAAATAACAAATGATCCGGATCTGAAAGGGATAAGTTACATTAATCAAAGTAATCAATACAAATATCAAAGTGACTCATTTTTATTCACATGTACCATTCATTCATTCGTGCTTGATAGCTAAACTCCATCAATGAGTAATCTGCCATTTATTACAAAATGATATCATCCTGGTGATTCATGGGTAATACTGTAACAGTCAATGATATGTAGAAGAGCGGATAACTCCTTTTTCGTTTAAAAATCCCAAACAGTTTCACAAAGAAACAAAATTTACATTTCTGTTCTTTCCAACTTCCATGATCGTTCATACATGTATTGATGTAATAGAAAATTAGTATCAACATCTCTAAAACATGTAATTAATAATACCACATGTTTACCCAACTTCCAAACTAAAATAATTATAGGATATTTAGAAAAAAAGTCACGTACAAATGTCATAACCTCTGTAAACCATGATGATGTTTGTAGAGGTGGCCCTTAATCCACTGAGCCAGAAGTTATCCCTATTTTCCTGGGCCTTGAAACATGTTACCCAATGGCACCCAACGAGCCAATAAAACATTATACATGCTTCAGCCCTTAGTCCCATCCCCCACCCCTCACCCTCCTCCTCTGCCTGGGGTCCTGAAAAGGGGCTGATATAATGGATTTGCCCGTAATTAACTCTACGCAGCAGCATCTCAGTGTTATGGCTATTTCACTATAGAATTAGAAGCCTGTTCAAACTGCTGCCCTTTCAGAATGTGATGGCATTTGTCTTCAACAACACAATGAGGGCAAAATATTGTTGCATGCTAGCCCAAAGCGAGGATAAATATCACATTCAGTCCTATTCTTAAGTTTGAAGATTATTGGATGTCTGAGGAAAGAAAACAATCATCTCATGAAACAATATATATTTTTTTAACATTTTTAAATAAGTGTACACATCATCAGTGTTAGAAATTAAGAAAATAATCATGAGGTCAACCTCCATATGACCAATGCCAATGGTTGTCAAATCTATAATGTTCATGGGGACCAATAGATCCCTTTTAACATGTTTAATTGTAAGTTTTCAAATGAACCACAGGACCTGTCGTCCCGTCTAATTCAAACACTGCACCATGTATGATTTACTTTATTTTTATTTTTTTAAATTGTACTTTGTTTTTGTATTGGGGTCTACAGTAGCTTTCTAGAATCTTTCACTAATATCACGACACATCAGTTTAGGGCAGGAGGAAACCAGCAACATCTGTAGCCCTGAATCATGTGAATGTTGCAGTAAACCTGCGAGCACCGGCTGGTTCTGACAGGCCATGGATGATATCTGTATTGGCAATCTATCATATCAATATATCGTGTAGAAAGGTAACTTTCGTGTACATTGATGCCAGGTACCCCAGTGGTGGGATTTGCAATTGGAACCTTTGGCCAAACGTTCTGCCATTGCACTACCACACTCCTATTGCATCATGCATAATATGGGTACTTCAGTCACATTTGCACTCAGTGATGAAACCAAAATCAGACTGGAATGGATGAAAATATGTAAGCAACAGTTTGGTATCAGAGGCCATGCTATAGCTGTTATCATCGTGTTTATTTTTAATTATAGTGTTAACTACTAGCTGTGACTATCAGGTAATTTCACTATCACGATAGTATTGCAATAGTGAGAATTACTATCAATCAATCAATCAAAATATACATTTATAAAGTGCCGGTATCCAGCTATACCCAGCACTGCTCAAAGGCGTTTGGAGCATTGGGTCTCTGATAGTACTACATAGTTAACATACTCTAGTGAACAGGTAAGTTTTCAGGAGCGATTTAAATGCACTGAGCTTCTGAGTGGATCGCAGGTGAGATGGCAGCCTATTCCCATGATTCCATAGGCATGGACCTGATGACCATGACTGAAAGGTCCGGTCTCCGTATGTCTTTGTTCGAGTTTTTAATGACAAGGACAATGACAAAGAGAAAAAAACTATTGAAACGATCGATATTCCATCATACTATCAGCAATTGTTATCAATTGCTAAGGTTGCTATCGATATATTGCTATCGGGACACACACTATCGCAACATGACGACTTATCGACTTATTGTTACACCCCTATTAACTACCAACCATGTAGATGTTCACCATTATTATATATCATTCATGAATTATATTCCGACAGCGGAGGGGGGTAACCCAAAATTCTCTGATATAGTTTTTTTCTCTGCTGATTATTCATCGTTGGGATGTATATAAAGATATCTAGGGTGATGTGAACCCGTCAACATTGAGCAATTTTAAATATTCAAGATGGCCGC
>JAUTBQ010161101.1:0-12690 GCA_032361185.1 Lepetodrilus ovalis | reverse complement strand
ATGTTTGATGGTCAAGTCAAACTGAGCTAGTTGACCTACCCATCTCATTTCGGTGGCACCTAGTTTGGCAGTGGTTCGAATGTACGTGAGAGGGTCATTGTCTGTATAAACAACACACTTTGCTCCAATTAGCATATCTCGGAATTTCTCGGTTACTGCCCACTTCAACGCCAATAGCTCGAGCTTCATGCTGCTATATCTGTCCATACTTCTTTCATTTGGACGAAGAGATCTACTGGCATAACTTAACACAACCAGCTCACCAGATCTCTTTTGGGATAAAACAGCACCCAATCCCAAATGGCTTGCATCTACTTCAAGAATAAAGTCTGACGTAAAGTCTGGGTAACCTAGTATTGGAGCTTCTGTCAAGTTCCTCTTCAATTCAGCTATAGCTTCATCACATGATGTATCCCAAGCACCAATGCCCAGTGATTGTTGAGATGTCTTACATTTCTTCTTCTTCTTCAGAGACTTCCGAGAACCACCTAGAAGTGCGTGCAGGGGTGCAGCAATTCTTGCAAAGTTCTTTACAAAACGCCGGTAATATCCAGCGATACCTAGAAATCCTCTGAGTTCCGTATCTGATTGTGGTTTTGGCCAATCCTTTATCGCCACTGTCTTCTCTGGATCAGGAAGAATACCATTCTCAGATATTACATGTCCCAAGTATCGTAACTTCTCCCGGAAAAGTTGACATTTGGATGGCTTCACTTTCAAGTTGAATTTTCTCAGCCGTCCCAGTACCATATCAAGTCGATCCAATGTTTCCTGGAAAGTACGTCCAAACACAAGGATATCATCTAGATATACGAGCAAGGTTTGAAAGTTTTGATCCCCGAACACTTTGTCCATTAGTCGCATGAAAGTACCTGGGGCTCCAGTCAACCCAAATGGCATTCTTGTATATTCATACAAGCCTCCTGTTCCGACACGGAAAGCCGTCTTCTCTATATCTTTTTCTCTGACAGGAAGTTGGTTAAAACCATGAGCCAAATCAAGACTACAGAAGAATTTTGCTCCATTGAGGACATCAAAAGTCTCTTCAATTCTCGGCAACGGGTATGCATCTTTTTTAGTTTTGTTGTTCAGGGCTCTGTAATCGCAACATAGGCGTAGTTTACCATCCTTTTTACGTACTAGAACAACAGGCGACGCATATGGACTAGATGATTCACGTATAACACCAGTGTCAAGTGCTGATCGCAGATACTCCCTGACTTCGCCCCAATGATGAGGTGGTATTCGGCGGTGAGGAACTTTCACTGGAATATTGTCCTCTGTCTCAATTCTGTGTTCCACCGCATCACAGAATCCGATGTCATCCTCAGAAGTACTGAAGACATTACGGTATTTGACAAGCAGAGCTTCAAGCGAGTTCCTCTGGTTGCTGTCCAGACCATCACCAATGTCGACTTTGGAAAGGAATGACTGCTTTTCGTCCATTTCGGCTGCACACGTCGAACCATTCTTTACGATGACAGCTTCATTTGTTCCTGTAACAATAACATCAACCAGTGGTTCAGCATTTGCTGGACTAAGAATACCAATCGGTGTTCTCGGATCCAGATACACATCTTCATTTGAAAAGTTTGCAACCTGCATTGGTACACGACCACGTACATCAACTTTTACCAGTGATGGTCCCAGTCGAATACCCGTCTGAAGTGGAACCGTGCTGACATCCACTTCTTCAATGATAGCAGTGTAGCTGGTCTCAGATGGCTTCACAGTGCCCTCTACTACCTGTAATGACCAAGCAGGAATCAATACTGGTTGTTTACCAGCCACTCTAACTCTGCTAAACTTTACAGTTTTTGCTCTAGTTTCACAATATAATGACAACACAGTCTGCCATGTGGTGTCTGTTGAACAGTTTTTAGGTAGTTTTTGACACATGTCCCTAAACACATTTGAACCAAGCACACCCGGAACTTTAAGTTTCCTTGCTTTCATCTGGTCTTCTTGTGGATCTTTCACAACCAGAAATCCCAAGTTTGAAAACTTACAGTCCAATGCACACAACTCAAGTTCCATATAGCCCACGAAAGGTATGTCAGTTCCGTTAGCAGCTGCCAATTGGATCAATCCTCCAACCTCCATCAAGCCACATTTCTCAGCTAGATATGTATTGTAAAAGGATTCTGTCACTGTCGATACCTGAGCACCGGTATCCAGTAAACAGTTCACCTCCACACCCTGCAGCGTTACGGTCACAACTGGACAGTTGCCAATCGCTCTATGTAAGAATGAGCCACTTGTATTGAGTTTATCACCTGTAGAGAGGCTCTCCACTACAGGTTGAATTGGTTTAAAGAATCTGGTGTGCCTGCCTCAACTGCTTCTCTCTCTCTTGTGAAGTACTTTCGCTTGGGGCAGCTGCTTTTCATGTGATCTGGTGACTTGCAGATCCAACAAAGACGCTGTCTAGCTTCTCTGTTATCTTTACCCTTTGGGAACCTTCGGTCGGTGTCTCTAATAGAACTCAGAAGTTGATCAATCTGCTTCTGTTGCTTGTTGATGATGTCCTCTTGAAGCTTCAACAATCGCTTCTCTGGGTCAAGCTGAGCTTGCGTTTCATGAGATGATGCAATTTTTTTAGTTGAAGACTTACCAAGCCATTGTATTGCTCTGTCTCTCAGTTCAAAAAAATTCAAATCACCCTGTTCCATGTTTAACCGACGCAATTCTCTCCTCAAGTTCTCATCACGAACACACTCTGCAAACCGACCTTTCAATGCAGAATCTCGACACCGACGGAATGAGGGGTCAAGCTCAATGATACGATCATACAGTTCCACTAGCTTTAACGAACATGTCAGTAAGTCACTTTCCTGCACATAGGAATAGAAACTCTGTTGAATGCTTGCGAGATCAGACCCATCTCCAAACACTTTGAACAGAATCCGAAATATTTCCTCCGGATCACACCTGACGTCGTCCCCTCTTCCCAATATTTCTTCCTTTGCCTGCCCACCCAGGTTTTCTAGGATTAGAGCAGAAGTCTCTTCCGGGGTCAATGTTCGTGTTTCAGCATGACTCTTCAGCTCAGCCACCCACTCACGAAGACTAATATCAGTATTTGACCTCGGAATACCCTTGAACTTTTCCAACTTTTTGCTAGGAAGAATCACAAAGTGTCTCTTATCACCGGCACCAATATCACGTTGGTTGGATTTAATCTGGTCTGCTTGTTCTCTCACCTGAGCACGCAACCATTCAAGCTCTGCAGTTAAAATGTCCCACTTCTGACACCATGTAACGAAGGTATAGCGTCTGCCATGATTTTATTACATATTGAAATCCCTAGTAGTAGAATATATGCCTTCCACATCGGTGTCGTTATCTGTATAGTGTTGTTTTCCAAATATATTAATCTACTGGTTGACGCCCGTTTGTACTGGCAAAGTTAACAGTTGAAAATAAAGAAAATAGCGAAGAGACGTAACTCATGATGCTTCAATGAAGCCTGCTACAAACATAAACGGAATGTTAGCGAGATACCTATTACAATTTGAAACATGTTTACACATATCGGGAGTAGTAGGGTTTTTCTTGACAATTTGCTAATGAAAGGCACTTTTTCATCAACCCCTACCATGTTTTGTCCCAGGGCTGTACAGGCAGGTTATTTTATGTTTATGAAGCGAATTCAGGACTGTGGTATTCCAGATCTTACCAAGTCGGCCTGCACAAATAAAATAATATAAAATTGCCAAGTTGCAAACAAAAAAAAAATATAGGAAAGAAAACAAATCCCATGAAAATCTAAATTCATGCTAAATGTTCTGTAAGCTGAAATCTTGTCTACTTTTAGTTTTCTGTTGGAAGTACAGTAATCAGTTTCTGGTTTTTGTTTACAGGCGATGGTAGCATGTTACCCTGGTAACGACACTGGCTATGTTCGGCACGTGGACAACCCCAATGGTGATGGCCGTTGTGTAACATGCATCTACTACCTCAACAAAGACTGGGACGTACAGGTAGGTGTCGTTGGTAACCATGGTAACACAGACGTAACCAGTAGTCCTGGTCCCCGTTTCACGAAGGTGTCCTAACTATTTAGGAGCTCCTAAACAGTTATCACCTGGCAACAAGTGTTTCACAGTGACATCACAAGTCTTATTCCTTCATAAATCGACATCTAATTGAAACTGGGTCATAAAGTGAGGAGCTCTTAAAGTTAGGACACCATCGTGAAACGGGGCCTAGAGGTTGTCGGTAACCATTAGAGCTGCATATTGGCCTCATTTTTGTATTGTGATGTATTGCAATATGGCAACATGTATTGCGATACGTATTGCAATATATTGGAACAAAAAAGTAGTGCTAATAATTATATCTTGTCTATTTAGTTTGGAATATTTGTAAACTTACTAAACATTGTAATCAACGTCCATCAATAATTTGTCCTGTAATATAAATAAAGAACAAGTACAGGTATCTGAAAATTACTTCCATCTTTTATTTCAAAGTGCATGTATGTATTTTCTGAATGACTATCTAGTGCTGATGAGGTCTCAGCATTGTTTCAGGTAATTTGGTAAACGTTTATTAATCTAGATGCTTGTCCGTTGTTGAAAAAAAATAATGGCATGAACAACATTCATGACCTCAGGATGGTGCCTACACACGTGGGTTGTTTGTTACATTGCTGTGTGCCACTAAGTAACAGATGCAGTCTGCAGTGTGTCTAGCTGCCTATTATATTATATGTTATATTATATGTTATATTATATTATATGTTATCTACTACCCTTTTAATGTGCAGTTAAAGATTGACAGGCATTTATATTGCATTCTTCGAGGTTATTTTGCATTCTTCGAGGTATGAGTCGTCGCCTATGGGTGGGGTATTCCCGCTGCGACGTAAAGCAATAATTCAATCAAATCGAGGTATGATCATAAAAACCAATGTGCAAACTGTATGAATCCGCGAAACAGTTCATGAATGCAAAATAAATGCCAGTCAATCCATATAAATATATTACTCAATAAATTGGTAATGGAATTCAGTTGACAAAATGACCAACCTAAACGGCTGATGTTGTTCACAGAGGCATGGGGGACTGTTGCAAATATTCCCCGAGGGCAACACACGAGTGGCCAACATCGAGCCAGTGTTTGACCGTCTGCTGTTTTTCTGGTCCGACCGACGCAATCCCCACGAGGTCAAAGCGGCTAGCAGGAACAGGTAACCATGACGACCGTACAGCCTCGGTATTGGCTGAAATCCCTAGATACCCTGGCAACCCATTCTATATGTGCCTCCTAGTGGTGTTCTGATGATAGGTTACCATGGTTACCCTGTAGTGATGTGACAATCAATTACAAGTTGTCCTAAATCGATTCCAAAAATTGTTCAAGGGAACAATTCTGGTGTTTTTTTTTTAATTGTCTGTGAAGTCGGATATACACGTTCTATTAAAATAGTTTTTACCTAATAAATGTCAATGTTGAAAATGTTATTCAGTGCATAGTCAAAACAGAATGTTGAACAAAACTATTTGATGTAACATGGCGCTCCCGATGTCAGACTAGACCAAGTTTAATTAACAGATTTCTCAACATTTAGAATTATTTTACCTTTCCAAAGTTGGGGCTCGACAGTAAGGATTATCCGCCTGTCCGGGACAGGTATTATCCACTAGTAGAAATTGGCCTGGATTAACGAGCCCTTTACCTAAGGCTGAAAGAACTAGTTGACGATTAGTTGAGATTTAATAATATTCACCTTATGGTATTTGTTTTATAGTTGATAGCGGTGATATTATAGCATTCACAACATGCAGTAAGCATGAATTTGTTTAAAACAAATGCTCCATTTCAACAGAACCAGTGAGTCAAATACCACCAAACATACCTTACCGGTATTGCAAAATTCACTTCACCAGTAGACTATTATTCGAAAAAGAAATCATGGGTTGTATTGCTTTCCTTGAAGTGACAGGAAGTGATGTGAGAGCACCGTAGATTCGCACAAAATGTGACAGTTTATTTCAGCCAAAAATTCAATCAACTCGGACCCTTATAAAAGTAACAAATTAGAACTACTGGCAATAAAACTGGATTTATTTGAAGTACTAGATGTATATCTTGTCAAATTAACATGTATACATTACTGGCCAGTCAATCACAGTATTCTGAACTTACTTGGGTATTATATGGCGGGGGCCCTGTTTGGGTTTGGCACAAACTTTTCCACTTAATAGGTGCTTTATAACCTATAACGGTATGGTATTACTATTGTATATATTTCAGGTATGCTATAACGGTATATATTTCAGGTATGCTATAACGGTATGGTATTACGACATGGAGGAGCGAGCTAAAGCACTGAAGAGATACAAGGGTGAGGAACGTTGAGCAGATGCTGCATGTATATCGTGTAACAGAGGACCGTGCCCATCCTGCATTCAAACCCAAATTAACCCAATGGGTAACCCCGCTGACCGAGACCAGTAGGAGTATCTTATAACACACCCGGCTACATTCTCCCCCTCTCCACATGCTGACTCGTTCTCCACTTACTAATCCAGTCACTTCTGAGCCTCGTCACCTATGGGTGAAAGATTCCAGCTGTGACGTAAAACAATAATACACTCTCACTGACTTCTGAGACATTAGGGAGCTTGGAATTCTCTGCGAGACAATTCAGCGAGACCAGGCCCCGAGATTACGAAACTTTCTGAGTACGATCTCATACTCAAGTCAGGATTGTGTTCATAAAACGTCATGTGACGTCATAGCCGTTGAGTCTCGGGCTATGACGTCACATGACATTTTATGAACAAAACTCCGAGTTGAGCATGAGATCGTACTCGAGAGAGTTTCATATACTTGGGGCCAGGTCACCTGGAACTACTAGAATACATGTTTGAGCGCTGTTGTGAAAAGGGACCGTGCTGATCCTGGGATTCAAACCTCTGAGTTGCTGGATTGCGATTCTAACGCTGTACGGACCGAGCCAAAGGTGTTATCCAGTAGGAGCGTCTTGTATGATACTCCACGTTAGACTCCAGCCTGTCCATCGTATGTCAGGGTTCAATCTAGGACCGTGCCTTGCACCAATGGCATGTGTCTTGTGAATGACGTATGCATTTTCTTGGTGCAGGGCCTGTGGGCGCATCAGTATTGTTGTTAATGTGCCGTTACTTTAGCAGCAAACATTTTAATTAATGAAATATTTCACTCTATGCCAAGTAGAAATGTGATACTACAAAAGTCAATATTCGTCCAGACAAAAGTTCCACGCAAAAGTTGATATGCTCAAAATAATAGGCTGCGCGAAAATTGGAGCCCTTGTTTGCGGAGAACTCTGAGACACTTTGCCAGACTAAGGCAGGCTTATGTTTGGTAATCCTGTCAGAGAGTATAGTCGAGGTATACATTTACATTTTGGAGCACTAGTCCTGATTATGATAACATTGTAGAAGCCTAATACATCCTAAATTTCTACCAGTCCTTAGGATACCTTTAGCATTGGGCATTTTGGCTTTAGCTACTGGACTAGTGCTAGTATTAATCCCTGGGTACACATATGAGTGTTTGGATACATTTAGACCTAGGCATGCATAGTAACGGTGAAAAATCTCTGAAAGCGATACAGAAATCAGTAACTGGTACCAAAGATTGTCTAGAGCTCCAAACAACAAGGGCCCTAACTCTGCCAGTTATGACAAGGCTGTTATAACATAAGTTTGCTATTAGAGATGATTTTTGTTGGGATTTATAACCGCTTTCAAAATTCTTTCAATCATATCATGACAATGAACTTTGTCGTCGCAAATGGGTGAAAGATTCCCGCAGCAACGTTAATCTCCATCATCACTCAGCTGAACTTTGTGTTGTTTTGTCAGTGAATATTTAATAATTTTTAGGTTTTTAATTCAACAGTGCATATTTTCACTTCTTATTACGCATATTCGGAAATGGTCTCCAAAATTAATAGGCCTACGAGGTACCTATCATTCAGCATTCCTATTGTTTACCAGTTCAGAGTAATATCGTTCCAATCTGGATTATGTCGCCAACAAGCTAAAAGTGAGGTCTTGTCTTCTGACTGTATACTTGTTTGTTTTCCTTTACGATAGCGCCAACGTTGACAATAAGCTTATTTAATCCAAATTAATGTATCCGATATTATTTTTACAATATGGGCAAATCACTTTGCAATTTGAATGACCCACAGATGATGGGTCATTTGACACATCAGCTACTTTTCCTAGATTGAACCCTGAATGTGCTCACCCCCTTCTGGACAGAGTGATGTATTCTCTCATATCATGGGTGAAAGATTCCCTCTATGAAGCAACCACTCGCTGACGAACCACTATCTGACTGTTGTTTTTCCCCCCGTTTCCAGGTTCAAACCGTGAAGGGAAGAAATCTGCCGTGCCCTTGCTGAATGGCGACCGCAACCCGAAGAAGCCGTGACCTGATTCTGTCTGTCTGTCAGTCTCCTGTGTCTGTCTGACTGTGGGAGTGTGTCTCGACCTCCTCGACGTCGACCTCCTGCATCTGGCAGACCTCCGGAGTCTGAAGCAATCTTCCGAGCGTTTCCCTGGACAAGCACCAGACAATGCCCACCTGGCTCTGCTGACCTGGCTCTGCTGATGGCTAGTAGTTACAGTGTACATTTCAATCACCAAATGCTTACTCCCAAACATGCACGAGATCTGAGCTCACCCGTCGCTCGGACGTAGATGCGAGTTAGAACTGACCTGAGCGTTCCTCCTACATATGTCTGGGCTTGACCGTGAGTTTGACCGCAAGATGACCTTGAGCTGACCGGAGGCTGTTGGTCAGTGACGGCTCTCCCTCACTCGTGCAAACAATTCCAGTATTATAATAGACTGTAGGTGATTTGTGCCAAATGATCAGTAGTTGTGTTGATCACTTTGTATGTTTTGTTATCGTGTTAGTTCATGTCCTGTCATGTCCTGCGGCGTCCTGCTGCAGGCTTTGCTGTGTCTTGGCTGCGTAGAAGATTTAAATATTGAATGCAATGTTGAAGATACCAAGTAGAAGATGCCAGGTTGAGGATTTCAAGTACAAGGCCATGCCAAGAAACTGTTGACCATCATATCCCCATTACCATGAGTTTGAGTCTCTGGGTATTCCTACTAGCACCGTTACCGGGCGCCACCCACTGGCGTTGCTATGCAGCCACTCCACTGCTGTTAGCCACGTGTAGTAATTACGAAGAGTTGCCACGATACGAGTGAAATAAGTGGTTCTGCAGCGTGTGAAAATAAATGATGGAATTCAGCAAGAGAAAAACGTGTTCAACACTGAAGTCTGATTTCCTTTCCTTTAATCTGTCCCAGCCCCATAGATCAGACTGATAGGGTTCAATCTTCACCGAGTAGTATATTTGTCCCAACCTTGTACATCAGGGCATCGTTTCTCGAAGCTTTCGTATCTACTATGAGACCATAAGCACTCTCGTAGCGATCTCTTATAAATGAAGCTCTTGCAATTACGAGAGCGCTATGGTCTCACAGAGGATATTGAAATGATGCCCAGGCTGGTAAAGTTTAACCATCATAGTACTAAGTAGTGTATCATCTTTACAACCACCATCCTCGTCTTACCATAGCTTTACAATCCACTGTAATGGTGTGTATCACTCTGCTGATCAGATGCCATGGTTACGTCTTGACCACCGTTTCTAGTTACTTCCAATCGTTAAAATTAATATCTCAATTATTACCCTTGGCACATCTGCTTGATCACGTGACCTGGTTTCCATATTGGTTGCCATAGTTACTGGCCATCACGTAGAGTCTGTTCCTCGTCACATGTTTTTTCCAACTCTGTTGTGTGTGTCGTCTTGTTCCGGTGTCGTGGATTCATCTATGCAGTCTGGTTTCCCCCCCAGACGTCGGCTTGACAAGTGTTTATCTCGTCTTTGAAGTCCTGCATCAGCTCTCGGTGTACAGACCTGCGAGCTCTTGTCATTCCCTGCTTGCCCGACGCATCTTGTCGTGCCCTGCTTGCCCAATGCAAAACACTAACATGCCGATCAATGAAGGCGAGACTTTAAAAGTCTGTTTGCAGAAGATCACAGAATCGTTCTAACATGTTTGAGGTAGGGTAATACAATGGGTGGCTAGCTAATTGCTAGTCATAACTCATAGAGTTAATCCCAACTACAAAGACTTCCTTTAACCCTCTCCCTGCTGGGCGAGGTACACACAGCTCTAGTTGACTCCAGTATTGAGGGGTAAAGCACTGTACCAGTTTTACGGTAATGCATGCTAGGTTGTTGATAGTGCCAGTATTCATCATAGAGGTTGGTGATTTCTAAATTTTGTTTTGCATATATTGATTAAGGTGAGAATACCCGTGTTTCCGCATCCCACGATTATTGTAATTCTTCCGACCATGAAACACTCGACTGTAAGCTATTTACCAAAGATCAAGCCGATGCATAAGCCAAGTGAGCTACTGTTCTGTGTATATTATATGCATATTTACGCATGCTATCCATGAAAATACAATTTCAAATAATTGAAAACGTGTAATTCACCAAAATTTATGGGAAGATACATTGGATTGAAAATGTCTATTTGACCTTGAACTACTGATTGTCGCATAGAGGAGTGGGCAGGGCTTCTGAGCTGTCAATCACGGTGCGAAAGAATGTTAATGTAGAAAAGTAAGTAGGACTGGCTGTGTTTGATTCGCGACTAACACCAGTGTTAGTTGTAGTATAGAATAAACACAGAGTTGAACCAATATATGTTTAACTCTTCCCATTTCTTCGATTGATCTGCTTTCCCCTCTATAGATGTTGCAAGAAGCAACCTGCGGTTTTGTTTTTCTATATTTAAGCTCTAAGAGTTTATTCCTGACTTCTCTTGGGAGACGTCAAACGTCGCACTGCAGTCGTGAATCAAATACAGCCAGTTGTCGGGATGTGCAAGTGTGGAGAAGTGGTGAAAGTGCTGTCTGTCGGGGTATGGAGGCATGGCACAGAAGTGGGAGGGGTTTTGAGTGGACTCTGGTGGAAGTGCTGTCTGTCAGGGCATGAAGGCGTGAGTGGACTCTGGTGCAAATGCCGTCTGTCAGGGCATGAAGGCGTGGCACAGAAGTGGGCGGGGTTTTGAGTGGACTCTGGTGCAAGTGCTGTCTGTCAGGGCATGAAGGCGTGGCACATAGAAAAGTCTACAGGGCGAGTCATTTGTTAAAAGAAGTCTACTAAATGTAGCAAAATATGATAATGTACAAATATTTCAGCTTTATCATTGTTGATTTGTCATGTACTTATGACACGACTAATAATTAGATGAAAAAATTTGTCACGTATATTTAATTGTAGAAATAGCTATGGAATGTTTCTTTGGTCGTAGCGGTCCATGTTATGTTCCGGATGACGCCGTTTCCTACCACATTCCAACAATGGTAGACGTACTAGAACTGAGAGCGGTGTGCAGACTGAGGGAAATACAGGTGCAATCTGTTGACACAACTCTACAAAACATTAATTAGTTTGACTGAGAGCCATGCTACAAGAACATTATTGAATGGTTGACATTACATAATCGTGTATATAATGATGGGTGAATCGCTGTGGGCACACATCCCCATACACGACTAGAAGTTGTGATTAAAACTTTTTCCCCAAATATAATAATGCTCTGCGCGACTGGACTGCGCTTTAAAGTCTGTCTGTCCTCCAGTGACTTCTCGCTACACACGATGTTCTTACCAAACCATTAAACAACTTTCACAAGCTTTCCCTCTTTGCAATATTTGTATTCCGACTTTGTACGCTGTGTATTGTGTGCCCTAACTCTGTACGTCTGTGTGTGATGTCACTGTAGTACAGAATTGTGTAATCAAGACTTGAACGGAAAGAATGAGTGAAACTTTCGTACCCAAACCCAGATGTGAAATAATTGGTTACGCTGAATAAAACAATCATTTGTACACACTTCATGGTCCTATGTTTTTATTCGTAGCACATTTTGAAAATAGCCTGTTCTTGTCCGTAGTTCAATGTCGCAAGATTGTTGGCATATATCATGTCCTTGAATCAGTTTGAAGTTGATCGAGATGAAAGGGAATTGGAGAAAACTAGGATTTAACACAATGAACCATATTTTAAACGGAAGTGGCAACTGAATGTATTTTACTGGAGTGTTACATGTAACATGTTGGAATGAGCTAGACTTGAACCTGGGACTAGGTTGTCAGGCAGACTGGACCACTGCTCATACAGATATCCTGGTAATAGGGAGTCAAAGTCTCACGATAAATATCACGTGACTGCTCATTCAGGCGCATCTAAAACTATATACGCCCATATGCGTCATACACAGGAAGCTACCAGAAGACTACCCAGTTTAGCATTTCCGCTTCACCTCGACTTTTCTTTAAATAATTTCCTTGTTTATGTTGATATTGAAGTCAAAACCAGTTTATTACACATATACCTACTTACAAATACTATTTACACAATTGAAAATGTATAGAAAATCAACATGAGAAAGTATATAAAATCTTTAAAAACGAAGTAATAGGTATTTTTACCGAATGCAGTTACGTCCCTTTCAAACAAATTTCATAGCAAATAATTTTTCCGTTGATGGTATTCAAATAACTGATGTGGATTTTACGAGCGCTTCGAGAAAATCTCGGCAAACGTGAAGATCAGTGTCCGTGTCACTTTTATTACTAAAT
>JAUTBQ010161090.1:0-12691 GCA_032361185.1 Lepetodrilus ovalis | reverse complement strand
TACAATAGTTGAAATGAAATACTAAAATTTGTGGTACAAACCAATTTCTTTTAAAAACGACAAAATAAGATGCCCAGACAGACAGACAGAACAGACATACCAGACATACAGGCAGAACAGACAGATAGACAGAACATACATACCAGACAGACAGACAGACAGAACAGACATACCAGACAGACAGACAGGCAGAACAGACATACCAGACAGACAGAACAGACATACCAGACAGACAGACAGACAGAACAGACATACCAGACAGACAGGCAGACAGACAGAACAGACATACCAGACAGACAGGCAGAACAGACATACCAGACAGACAGAACAGGCAGACCAGAGAAACAGACACAGAACAGACAGACAAAACATACAGAACAGACCAGACAGAGTCACACACACACACACACACACACACACAGCCTCACAGGGCAAGGCTTTTATAGTCATGGTCATTACACTGGATATCAAATGGCCACTAAACATCATCCTGTAATTGACATGATTGAGAGATATCTGGGTCGGAAAGCTGCCAGAATTGGTAACCTGGACCCACAGGTGTTTATTAGGGGAAGTAGAGTATGTGTTTATTTGAGGAAATAGAACATGTAAACGCTTCCTGCATGACAGAGGAACGCACAAGCAGCCCCTCCATTCTAATTCCAATTACTGTCCATCGGTTTCAAGACATATCTTTACGTTTATACCATGGTTATATGATTACCTGGTTTGCAGATTCTTCATGTGATACTTTTTGCTCGGGTGGTCGAACATAAGAATAAATATAATTTTGATTTATTTTGGCCTGTTGGTCAGTTCTAATATAAAAATATGTTAAATTTTTTTAAATTATAGTATGAATTATTGGCTGACAGAAAATAGATATTATTGATAAATGTAATTGTAGCACGTTGCTATAAACCCCATTAGATTTTTCAGATTTGAAAGCATAATGAGTTTTTTAAAATACTGCTTGTCATTATTGTACATACATTGTATTGTAATTATTATAAATTAGCATATTTTTAAACTCTTATTTACCAGTAAAAAATCAACTTGTGTCAATTTTATGTTAACCATTGCCAGTTGGTATTTCTTCATGTTCAATGGTCGTTTATGCAACTTTTTTATTCACCATATATTTTTGCAATTTCCTAAAGACTAGACACTAGTACAATTTCGGCGGAATATAATAAAACTAATTATTTTTATTTTCCTAAGTGGAAAAAAATTGTGTCAGTGGATCCGTAAACCAGGGAATCAAATAACTATAGAATGGCCTGAAGAACACTAGGTGTCTATAATCAGGCTTTTCCCTGCCTCTGTCTTGTCTGTTGAATCATATCATGTTTAATCGCCCCAACCAATCCATCCCACAATTTCTCAAACCTATTGGCACGGTTCCATGAATAGAAAGCCATGTTTTCACTTAACCCTCTTAGACCACTGTGATGATCAGGAATGTACAGCATACAACGTTGGTTAATAATTAGAAGAAGAAAAATAGCCTCAATCTAATTAAGATCACATCTCAACTTTCACTCCTCATATGTTTTGGCAGTTAGTCGCTGGGTCAGAAAATAGAATAAATATATGATTCTAATGATAGCTAGTGATTGCTTTGCATCACAGCAGGAATCCTAATGAAAGTGGTATAAAAGAATGAATTTTTAAAATGGAAAATGTTTTTTTCCTATTAAGATTTTTGAGAGCTTCAGCAGATACCCAGCTGTATAAACAATATATTATATTAATATTACCTATTATATTGTTATGATTACTACTACTACTACTTTTTCTTCTTCTTCTTCTTATTATTATTATTATTATTATTATTATTATTATTACCGGGTATTATTATTATTATTGTTATTATTATTAATAAATTATTATTGTTAATATCAAAATGTTGTTGTTATTATTATTATTATTATTATTATTGTTATCATTACAGTGCCCCCTCGATATAAGGCTGTTCGATACAGAGTGGATTCGGATATAAGGCTTTTGTTATTTACCTGTACTATTGTATAAGTATGTCATGGACCCCAAATACAGCGTTATATCGAGGGGACACTGTATTAATAAATTATTATTGTTAATATATTTTTATATTATTGTTGTTATTGTTATTATATTATTATTATTATTATTATTATTATTATTATTATTATTATTATTATCTATTTTATTATTTTTATGGAAATTCCTTACAAGTTAGCTTCAACTGCATGTTCTTACCCTATGTGATTGTTTTGAAGCAAATAAAACATTTTCTTTTTTACTGAAATGCTGTTAGATGATTTGTGCTTACATAATGAACATAGAAGTTTTTATTTTATTTTTAGCTCTAATGGCACTGACACATGAGCTACGTTTTTCTTGTAACATGTAAAGTGTGTTTCACTTAAGAGGTAAATAAACAGTTCTAAATGTGACTGCCACTGTTCATTTGGTTTAATTTTCACATGAAATTACTGCATACACATGTAGTGATGTGTTATGTTACATCTATTCTCACAAAAAAATTCTACAAAAATACTATGAAAATATTGAAACCCAGCAGGACATGCAGAAAATATGGCTTGTCATACTCATGTAGAAAAATCAAATGTAAATGCTTTCAGTTAAAATACATTTGACCATGAAATATTTCAACAAACCGTGATTGTATGGACATATACCTTTACGTTCAAATGTGCTCATTAATTGGCTTTTTAAAAAAAAATGTTTCACAATTAAATTATTATATATAATTACAGGAAGTTTTTAGGTACTTATAAAGCAAAATAGCAACTACATAGCTTTTTTTTAATTGTTTCACAATTAAATTATAATAATTACGGGAAATATTTAGGTATAAAGCAAAACAGCAATTAAATATTTCAGAAACAATATTGCAAATGTACAATTAATAAGAGATGGACCACAGTATGATATTTAGCAGCCATCTTGGAATCGCAAAACTTTATGGTGGCAAGCTGGCATTGTACGTTAGGTCCTCTGGTGCGTCTATCTACTACTTATCAAAACCTCTGTACTACGGTACTGACTGGTTTGCTTAGAAGAACCAGCCTCACTCACAAACCGCTAAGTAGGTCTGGAAAACTCCTGTAGGTTTTGTACTTGCATTGAAGAACACGTGGGTGTTCACTTGTGAGTCACGAGCCTAACATTTAGAGGGAAATATATCGGCGAATCCAATGTGAATATCAGAAGTCTTGCGAAACCAATGAAAAAGAGACTCCTGCATACTTGAAGCTGAGGTATATAAGCTTTCTTATGTCAAAGAAGGTTAACTGTTATTTGTTTTAAAGTAGCGAACATCAGTATGCCATAATTTAGACGATTTTCTGTGGAGAACGTATTTCAGTCTTGGTGTGAATGACATTTCTGTTGATTGTAATGTCACTCAGTGTACATGCTTCTCAACTTTTTCAATAATTTAAAAACATAAATATTTAAGCAATTTCAGTCTATGGTTTCCACTGATATTTTTTAAAGTAAATCTAGACTTCCATCACTTTTCTTCCTTTGAAACCTATTACGCATACTGCCTATGGTTTATTGCGTACTGTTCCACAATTAAAGCAAATCCAGCTACGATTTCAGTCTAAACCAAGCTCCAAGAATATCAATAGAATCATTTGTATACTGTATAATGGACGTCTGAACCTTGTCTACAAAATCTTCAGAGATGTCTGTAGTTTCTACATCTGTCGAGGAAAAGGCGGGGATCTGGTTGAGGAATATTTATAATATCATGACCATCCTGAGGGTACTGTTGTGGTTTATGTCAAGACATCTACCAAAGTTCATCGACTTTTGGTTAACCTGGCCACCAGCAAATGAACTGGTGCCAACTTGTTTTTATCCAATATTTATTTGACTCATTTCATGTTGGTGAATAGACAATTCAATTTGTTGGTTAGGATTCAATTCATGCATGGATGTGATATAAAAGAATTCGCGTAAATTTATTTTTAGATATGTACATGCTGTATTAATTATGAGTATATTTACTATGGAGAAAGTATAAATTCTAATTAAGAAGTGATACTATTGTAATAAATATTTCCATAATTGTAATGCTTGTGATGGAATGAAGATTGATGAACATAGGTATATTTTGTAACAATAATTTGAATCTACATGTTATATATTATCCATGGCAGTGTATACATTGTTGGATATTTGGTCTTGGGATTATCAACATATTAATAGCACTAGTTTGCAATTTAAATAATTATACAAAGATTCTGACAAAATAGTAATATATTTGGATGGTAAAGTTACAAAGAAATGAGTATGTCATCACAACAATGCATGTACAGTCAGACCCTGTTATACTGGACACTTTCGTTTTTGTTAAAATCTGTCTGGTAAGCCAAACAACAGGATCATTGGATCAATTATTCATCGAGTTAAAGCATATACAGTGCACCCTTGATATAACACGGTTCGATACACAGCGGATTCGGATATAAGGCGCGGTCAGACGTGGATCCCATTTTTATTTTTGTTATTCACCTGTACTATTGTATAAGGCGGGTACTATAACGTGGGGGTGGGTGTGCCATGGACCCCAACTTCAGCATTATATCGAGGGGACACTGTAGTAGGAAATTAAAATTTGACCGGTAAGGTGATAAACTATTACAACAGAGACAATTATAACAGGGTCCAACTGTATCTATGTGTGAATATGACATGTTTAGGACTGGAATGATTAATGCTATTCTTCAGGCTTAATCCAGCATTATTTTAATGTGTTAAATACACCAGAGAAAGCTGTCAGTCGCCATCTACTATGTTGGACATGTGTCTATCTATCCATCAAGGCCCAAATCAGACCCAATTCCAATGGACAAGGATGAATTCATGTGTTTATATGGGTCGTTTATACCTATTCTAACAAGTGTTAAACATTGTGTCATATGACCCTCTCAATAGAGTATATGCAGAACAGAAAAGCTTGTTTTCACATATTGGATATAATTACTGTCATACCATGTAACATGTTGACAAGATGTCAGTTAATGCAGTAATCCAAGTTGCAGCTAAGTATCGAAATAAACAACCTCGTCCATCATCTACCTAATATTGTCTCCTATCTGTTCTACAATTGTATGCAGGTGATCTTAGTAACACACACTCAGCTACCTGGACTAAGAGCCCTCCTTTTGTTGAAGAGCCTGCTTATGTTATAAGTATGCAGTTGATATATGCCCTCTCTTTACTTAACACCATGTAGTGTCGTTAATAACACAGTATGGCAGTCATAATCCACTGAAGGGGAAATTGTTGGAAGTATTATTACACCATGCCTTGCCGGTGATATGGCCATGCAGTGGGTCCAAATTTGTGTTGTGCGAAACAATTTTGTTGCATGAAATATGGTGGTGTGCCCGGGTTGTGTTTCATGTCCTTCATTATTATATTATTGTCCAGATATTGGGATAATTTTAAGACATGAAATATGATGATGTGCCCGGGTTGTGTTCTTGGTCCTTCATTATCATATTATATTTTTCAGATATGTATAAGGATGTTGATAATTTCACACTGTTTAGACTTTTAATGTTTATCTAGTAAGTCATTTATTTATATTTTAGCTTAAAATTTATATTAAATACTAGTATTTCATTCTGAAAGTTACTGTATGATGACTTAAAATGTATGATGACTTAAAATTTGATATACATGTACATTATTATGTATTATGTATATAATTAACCTACCTGCCTGTCAGTTTTACTACAGGCACAAATACCTCATTCTAATACTTTAAACTTTACCTAGTAAAGTTTGGATATGTCATGGAATTAGTCATCTATATACAGAATATTAGACTACCGGTATCTTCAATAATTTTACAAAATATTTTTAGTTTAATCTTTGACTTGCAGGGCCGGCGAGGCTCGGACATCCCTATATTGTGTTCCGCCACCAGATATGGATGTTGTCCGGATGGTGAGACTACAGCTAGAGGCACCCATGGAGAAGGTTGCCCCATTTCTATCAGCACAGGTAACTACTATGCTATAACTATTTGTATTTCAGTTAATATCTAGATTTACATTTAACTGCATAATTTATACTCAGCTAAATTAATTGAGGGCCAGCAGATATGTTTTGGGGAAGTTTCTCTACAATATTTCTTGGGGGGATGTTTCTCTACAATATTTCAGAACTTGGCTTGAGGAATCTGGTGCCTTTGTTTTTCCAATGTGTCTGCAAGTTCTTTAAAAATATCTAGAGCCTGTAGACATTTGAAAATTCTTTGTTATTATGATATAAAGCTAAATTTATATATCAAAAAGACTAGTGACCTTAATTAATTTTGTTTGAGTTTATATAGATCTATGGACTAGGCAAGTGTGAGATTTAAAAAAGAAAGAAAAGAAGTTGTTATGAAACATGAATGCAAGAAACATTGTAATAAGATTAGGAAATTATTAACACAATCATAATATATTTAATTCTTTCTTTTCTCTGGATCCCTTCTGGATTATTACGATAAAATAAAATCCAGTTCTTTTGTTACGTTGCAGTTGTGATATTATTTTTTCATTTAAAATTTATAAGGCCTTTACGGCCAAATTTAATTTGATTTATTACTTATTTAAGTTTTATCTTATGAATTAAAACATCTATTGAAATTCAAATATCCCTACTTTAAATAATATAATATATACATGTATATTATATATTACGCCTAAATCCAGTTTAGAACTGCTCAAAAGCGCTTTTGAGTTGAATGTTATTGAGTATGACAAGATTAATTCATGTTATTTAAACTGGTAAACTGTATTTGCTACAGATACAGATGTAGCTGATAGAAGTGTTGCAAGTAGCATTGGACAATAATTCATTCATCCCTTTTGGATTAATCATTATGACTGTTATATAGAGTTTATATTGTTGTCTCTTTCTAGATGAAAGTTAAGTACTTTGCATTGGAAATATTAAGCTACATCAACAAATGTATAGAACACTTGCTATTTTATGTACAAGCTGAAATTCCCTTTAGAACTACAATCTGCTTACAAGTGGTGTTTGACACTATCTTGATGAATACTCGATATACAGTTATTTCTTGTTATTTGATTACAATCACTGAGAAACTGATCGGTCTGAACCAACAGCAACAACGTTGATGAATCTCCATCACACACACTCTCTCAGTCTTCTTATAGGTTCGGTTTAAAAACTTCAACGATCTTCGGAAAGCTCACCAGCAATTTAACAGCAAAGTCAACACGTTCTGGAATGGTAATAATGTTCCGCAGAGCACATCGTTCTGCTGAGCACATCGTTGAGGTTCTGGAGGTGTTGGTTACCCTCTCTTTCTATCTCTCTGTTATAACTGCAGCGCCGTTTCTGGCAGTAGGATTCCGGTAGCTTTGGGGTACCGGTTCACTGATAACCAGTCACAGTGTGTGAGATCTATGGAGATGGCACATGTTACATGATAGACATTCTATGGGTTTTACTGTGCATACATCAGGTGCAGGTTACAGGTAGAGACGTATTGACAGCTGGTAGCACACTCCAAGTTTTAGACATGTTGTTGCAAAGTTGTAAAGAAATAACGTGCTCAAAATAAATGTGTGAAATATTCCACGGAACTTAGTAATTCAATGAGTATGCGTTTTTAGAGGCAAAATAATGCATGCCATTTAGTGAGATTCTGGTATAGATATACTACTATCTAGAGAGGGTTTGTTTCTTTCTGTATTTTAAAATAATTTATTAAACTAAAAGTTTTTCTGTTACAAATTGTTGGGAATATTTAGATTTTTTTTACATGTAATACTATTTCTGAATATGATGGATGTAGGTTTAGAGGCATACAATCTCAGGTGATTGACCTAGATAATGGTCAAATAAATTTCGGTTTGAGACTACATGTATTTACATTTGATTTGGACACCCAAAAGTTGTTATTTACTGATGTACTTATTCTACCAACACTTGATAGTTGTCATAAATTAATTATTTGATATGAATTAGTGCGACAGACTATTAATTACTCTTGTCTTTGATGCATTACCTGATATAATATGAAGTAATCATAGTTATTTCATCCTACGACTTGACAGTTATATCCCCTTACATTAATATAATGAAGCGAAAAGAACTACGATTATTCAGGTTGTTATATAAACAGCAGAGTGCAAAACATTTTGTTGGAATTGAATTTTGCTTACCATACAGCAGTAGAAAGGTTTTTGGAAGTATAAACGTTTATATGTATGTCAAGTGAATGTACTTTGCAGTTGTAGCCAAGAACTAATAAAAAATGGCCATAAATATCTGTGATTGTATATGCCTTTAATATAAATTTATATGACAGCTCAAAAGTATTAAATACAAGATAAAAAATAATCAGTGCCAAATAAAATATCGTCTTAACAATTAAAGTATCTGATACCCAGATTGTTTATGACAATTTAATAAAGTAAAGCCACCCTGCTCAATTCCCTATTGTATGCCTGCCCGTACATAATCACATCACAAAGGGCCACTTTCTCACAAATACATCTTCAACAATGATATTATTTCCAATATGCTAAACAACAATGTGCATTGTATACCCAACCACTCACTTTTTCACCTTTCTCTTTTTGTCAGTTCTCATCTGAACTGCTTTCTGATTGGTGGCATGCCCTACATGATAGTTCAGCACAGAATGTACGGCCTTTCACTGAGTGGTCTTTAACTCCTAGTTCAATATACATTTATGTTGTGTTTATTATATTTACTGCATTAAATGCAGTTAAGTGTAAAATGTTAAGCTTTTCAGTTTCTTGGCATGAACTTTTAATTGTTAGCATATTTTTGAAATAGTGATAGATAGCACAACTGGTACCATTAGTTAAAGTTTTCTAAAAATATTTACACAGAGGTAGATAAACAGATAAGTACATGGTAATTTGAAGTACATGATATGTGTAATTTTTATTCTGACCAAGGAATACAAGCATTTGCAAGTGTACATTTAGATCAGTTTCAAATTGATTTTTTTTTTTATTTGTTATGTAACAATTTAAGTATACAAACACTCTTGTAAAACTAGAATTGACAAGCTGTAATATAAGAGAACAAATCTTTAAAGCAATTCTAAAACCCCAATTCAAAATTAAAAAATTAAAAAATACAATAGTAATTTAAATAATTCCCTCATAAATGTTGTAATACAGTAATTACATTTCCTGCCATAATATTACTATTTTCTTGTTAATAATCTTACTAAAGGTATTATCATTACATGTATTACAGAATGTATTGCTGTCAATTAGATACAGTGACCATCATTCATGGCAGTAAACTTCCAATAGCCGTGAAGTGAATGTACCGTACATTCCTGTCAACAATGTCTAATTCATAGCACCAATTTTAGCGATAATTCCTGTTAGATATAAAATTATACTCAACAAAATAAATTTAAGGACCTGCTGCCATTTCGACATATAAATTTAGCTTTATAATTAATTTAACAATGAAGAATGTTCAAATGTCTACAGGCTCCAGGAACTCTTCAATAATTTGCAGACACATTAGTAATCATTAGAAGAAGAATGGTACCAGATTCCTCAGCCAAGTTCTTAAGTTTGGTAGAAAGCTATCCCATTACATATCTACTGGCCCTTAACTTATTTTGTTGAGTATATATGACCATGGCGTAATCTGAATATCTTTCCATTATACACCAACAAGAACTGATTGACATGGTGTGTTAAATAAAGTACTCCGGCCATACATGTAAATGTCGGTGGAGGAAAAAACAGGAGCACAGATAACATTGTTAAATAGGTGTCGAAATGTAACGGAGATATTTTGGATCAGATTTCATTTGATGAATGGTACTTCAACCATACCTGAACCTCCTTCTATTGTTCATATCACAATGCTTGAGACCTTGATACTATCAGAACTTATGACAATGGATTATATTTTCTCTCTCGATTAGTTTAATTTGTTCTCAGTTAGTTACTCTGTGTGAATTTTGTTTTAAAAATCCACCAACAGTTCACGTAAAGTTCATCTATAATCCATCATCCATTTAAAATACTAAAATCTACTTAAAAGGCCTGTCTAAATGTAGTGTTTTGAGCATGCTGTCAAAAGCATGCAATAATGTGCTTTTTTAGTAGCCACTATTATTATTATTATAAGTAACCATTAAAATCCGTGCAAAATTCATCTATAATAACCTTATTCTTTTCTAATCCACCTAAAGTTGACAGAAAGGTAACAGTATTTGTAATGTCCACCATCTAGAAAAGTTAATCAGGTTAAACTTCACAAAGTTCACATTAAGTCCACTACCCTGGGTATCCTTTCACGAAGCTCTCTTATCCACTAAGAGAGTGGTAGCACTCTCTTTGCCGATAGCTAATACACTGCTAAGAGAGTGCTACCAATCTCTTAGTAGATAAGAGAGCTTCGTGAAAGGATACCCAGGCCCGGACATTACAAAACTCAAAAGTTTTGTTCATTAAATCCCCATAAAAAATTTGAGCTTGAGCATGAAATTGTACTCCAAAAGTTTTGTAATCTCGGGACAAGGTAGATTATTTTATAAGTAAATCTACATGTTATTCTAGTTAAATCAGCTTTACCCACTGACAACATCTTGATAACAACATTCTCAGAGACAAAGAAAGTCTGTATAAGTTGGCAGGTTTATATTTGTTGTATTTTTTTTTAAGGTATTTCTTTGAGGAAATGCTAAATTTGTAGTGTTTCAAAACATGCAAGTAATGTTGCCAGTTCTAACAGCACAGTGGCTAATTTGTTAAAGCCAAATTATCATGAATTGTGAAATACTTTGTTTTCCTGGGTATCGTTTCTTGAAGCTCTAATGTCTACTAAGAAACCATAAGCACTCTCGTAGCGATCTCGGCACTCGTGCACTTATGAGAGAGCTATCGTCTCTTTAGTGGATAAGAGCTCTTCGAGAAACGATACAGTAATTCACCTATTAATTCGAACCCTATAATAATTTGAACACCTAACTTAATCAGCGAAAATATCGACTCTAAATATATGAAAATGACCATTTTTTTTAAATCATAATTTTCTTATTAATCGAACACAATGATTTAAAAGATAAAAAAAAAAAAAAAGACATTTTGAACTATTTTGAACTATTTATCATTTCCATTTTTATTTATTTATTTTATTTATTATTATTATTTTTAGTTATTTTTTTGTGTATTTTTTGGGGTGTCTTTAATTACCAGGTATATGAACAAAGACCATTTTCAATTATCATATTTTTCGAATAATTCGAACTGCTAAAATTTAAATATCTTTTGGCTGTTTGAATTAATAGGTGAATTATGGTACCCTGCTTCTGCTATACATGTAGGCCTACTATATTTCCCATGAACAAGCATGCTAAACACATTGATCTGCATACATGCTGCATTGTATTTTAAGCAAGTCACTTCCTACTTATCTAAATAATAGAAATCTAGTAATTTCTATTTTTTTAAATTTAATTTTTTATTATTTTATTTTATTGTATTAAAAGCTAACTTAGTTGTCAGGAAACACTTTAGTACAGAAAATACAAGTATGTGAAAACTACTTTCCAAGAATACCTCATATTCATTGAGTCCCATGACTTTTATGGGGTCTTTATACAATGTCCCTGGGGCTGTTTGTGGACGATTTGAGCCACGCTGTGACGACCCAACTGACCATACATCCCCTTTATCGCCAGGCAGATGTCCACTACTGTCACGCTCTGACTTTATAAAGTATAATTTGATGTCTAAGCCTCTTTGATGCCATGTTTTTCGAGGAAATTATCAAAATATTTTAGCATTTTCCTTTGGGAAGAAAAAATTATCAATACCAGGATTTTAGTTATTTGGCCTACAGCAATAATTTCCTTGTTATTTTATGGTAATGATTTATACAACATTTATTTTGATTGTTTTATCATGTTTTATGCACAATATTACAATGTTTTAAAATTATTTTGTTTTATTATGTAAATATATCATTGTATAATTCATTATTTTAAGTTGATCAATTATATATCTGATATAACTATTAAAATTCCATGTATAATTTCACTACCACATTTTCAGACATCATATTTGACCCCGACAAATATCTTCGTGAAGATTCAATTATGAAACATTTTGATGGTAAAAACACATTTAATATGATACTGTATCTAACACAATTTCTAGGTAGATGTTACTAATTATTTTATTCGTTTATTTATTTATTTTCTTTATATATAGATCATAACAGTGTGAGTGTGTGATGGAATCTTTTCTTCCAAATGGAAGAGATATATTTGGTATCTCAAACGTGTGATTATCTGTTGATATATCTATTACAGAGTGGTGCAAGTTCATGATTTATGTTGATGTTCTATTTCAGGGATTATATCTGCTTTTACATCATCAAAGACACTTGTGTTGATTAATGGTAATTTGTGAAGGTTTTTCTGAGCTACATTAAAGTTGTTACAGCATGTGTTCCACCACTGTTCACACACATGCACATGTATAACACACACACAGACACACATGCACACACTCACACGCACACACACATACACACACACACACACACACACACACACACACACACATGCATACACACACATGGGTACACATCATCACATGCAAGCATACACATACATACACACACACACACA
>JAUTBQ010161079.1:0-12695 GCA_032361185.1 Lepetodrilus ovalis | reverse complement strand
GATATAGAATTGATGATGACTATCACAAATGAATGTAGTTTACATTTATTACTCAAATATAGTGCTACGTGATCATACAAATCTGTGATTGTATGCCTTTAAAGGCAGAGGTAATTTCCAGTCCATCGTTCTCTTGGGTCGGTATGCACAAAAGTGGTTTATCCATAGTTTAGCCTAAACTAGGGATTACCGGTACGTTACAGTATTAATTAAACTAAGTTTTGCTTAAACCACGTTTGTGCGTACGGACCCTGGTGTTTGTGGGTGATCATGGGGAGATAAGCTAATTGGCTTGTACAAGTTGTCTCCCTTCCCAAGAGGAAATCATGATTGTTCGGATTCTGTTGTAGCTGACGATGGAAGTGGACGGCAAACCTGAGAGCATCATGAAGAGAACGGCGCTGGTAGCTAACACGTCCAACATGCCCGTGGCCGCCAGAGAGGCTTCCATCTATACAGGTCAGAGGTCAAATACGGCCAATCATTGGCTGATCCCCAGATAGTTGTAGACATAATCCTGACCCCTAGGACAAAGTGAGAAAAGAAATTGTGAAGCGATTTCATTGGATATTGATTTGAAATATGTTGAGTTTGGGAATTGTTTACAAATACACTACTTTACCCAGTAACCATAGTTACCACTTTATGAGCTCAAATGTAAAAATAAATATTATGAAATGCATTTCTTTTCTCTCCATTTGATATATGCTATCTGAAATCAGAATTGTGACTGGAATATTTTCCAGGAATTACCCTGTCCGAGTATTTCCGCGACATGGGCTACAACGTGTCAATGATGGCCGACTCGACATCGCGATGGGCCGAGGCGTTGAGGGAAATCTCAGGACGTCTCGCCGAGATGCCTGCCGACTCCGGCTACCCCGCGTACCTGGGCGCACGTCTCGCTTCCTTCTACGAGCGGGCGGGCCGCGTCACGTGTCTGGGAAACCCACCTCGGGAGGGATCCGTCAGCATCGTAGGAGCGTGAGTGGCGCAATTAAAAATGATTTTCTTTTTTTTATGGATGTCACATTTTTCATTTATGTCGCGCATGTTTTCTGAAGCACAATGGGCCCCAATATTATGGACCATTTCTGAGTACGGTTTCATGCTCATTCGTTGCCTTTGGGTGAAATATTCCTGCTTTCCACGTAAAGCACTAATTCATTTGTTCAAATCAAAGTTTGGTTCAAAAATCCACATGCAAACTTTTGAATTGAGCATGAAATCATTCTCAGAAAAGCTTCCTGACCTCACAGTGCGTCCCCAATATTACAAGTTATTTTTAGAATGATTTCATGCTCAAATGGAGTTTTGTGAACAAAACTTTGATTTAAGCATGATTTCATACTCTAAACGTTTCAAAATCGTGTGGTCTGGTTAGTTATGGTTTCTGATGTTTTATATCACAGATATGTGTTTTCTGAACTGGTATAGTCTTAAGTTTCTAATATAGCACCGTCACAAATGGGTGAAAGATTCCCGCAGCGACGTTAAACTCCATATTCACTCACTCACCAATATAGCAACTTTGTTCTGTTGTTGATGTTTAGCCCCGAGATTACGAAACTGTTCCGAGTACGATTTCATGCTTAGGCTCTAATTATACATGGGATTTGTGAACACTATTGATATCAGCATGAAATCGTACTCAAAATTTTCGTAATATCGGGGCATGAGAGACCGCCTTCTTTTGTTAATCACTTTTGTCAACTTCATCCTTCTTCGTTGTCACCTATGGTTGAAATATTCCCGCTGCAACGTAAAGCATTCATTCATTCTTTCCTTCCTTCTACCTCTTTTATTTCTCGATTTTGTTTTTTCTTCCTCTCAACTTGATCCTCTGCTTGTAGTGTGTCTCCCCCTGGTGGTGACTTCTCTGACCCCGTGACCTCGGCGACACTAAGTATCGTGCAGGTGTTCTGGGGACTGGACAAGAAGCTGGCCCAGCGTAAACACTTCCCCTCCATCAACTGGCTCATCAGCTACAGCAAGTACAGCCGCGCCCTCGACGACTTCTACGACAAGAACTTCCCAGAGTTTGTGCCGCTCCGGAAGAAGGTGAGCATTCCATCGTCCTGACAACGCTCTGTTCAACATACATATCTGTGTGTCGGACAATTTTGCAGTTTCCTTTCTATTGTCCCAGGTCTTTGTTGTAATTTTCATAGACCAAAATTATTATATATAATTAGAGTAAGTTGAATTAATGCATATTGCAGCCCATTTTCTGCGCAAATTGGCCGATTTATTTATCCAGAAGTTGATTTATTTACACTGGACATGGCTTGAGGCCGGCAGCCCAGACTTGTTTCACACTGAAATCAATTTTGTCTGTTGTTTTGCCTGATAGTGGTGTGCATTGCTATCATTCTGCCTTTTTATTGTCATCTTTATGGATTGAAAGTATATCAATTTGTATTGATGATACGTGGAATTACTATAAAAATTAATGTAAATATTTGCCTAAGTGAAATGAATATAGTGACCAGTGTAAGTGGAATTAATGTAAAAGTTATAAACATAAAATCGCACCAAAAGCATCATGTGAAATCTATGGTAACAGCCCATGTGCTGAGTTATCTCCCTTGACTGGTTTCAGTGCAAGGAGATTCTACAGGAGGAGGAAGACGTGTCAGAAATCGTACAGTTGGTGGGAAAGGTGAGAACACGCTGTCGTCCAATCAGAATTATTCACTATTCGTCCAATGAGATTACCACACTATTCGTCCATTGAGAATAAACACCAATTTGATAATTGGATACATGTATATGGAATATTGGGTTACACTAATACTTTTCTCAATATATGTCAGCTATAAAATAGAAAAAAATGGAGGTACATGTATTAAGTTTCTTTCTATTTCAATACTTATCACTATTGAACACTGTATTAAGTTTCTATTTCGATACTTATCACTTTTTATTGTTGATTTAACATTCTTCCTGCTGCAGTCAATTGTAGATGCCACATCGATTAACACCGTGATTATTAACCCTCTCCCTGCTATCATGGGCACTGCTCTTTATGGCATCTGTGGTTGCCTACAGCATCGCGAATGTTAAAACTCCAGCAGGGAGAACATATCAGATGAGATTTGTGTAAGTCACAAAGTCCTCAAGTTTTTCGACAAGCCAACTTATAGTTTGTGGTTGTTCAGATGAGACTTGACATAAGTCACAAAGTCATTGAGCTTCTCCATAAGCTGACTAGTCATAGTTTGTAGCTGTAGTCGTGTGCCAGGTACAGTGTCCCCTTGATATAGCCCTGCTCGATACACAGCGGATTCGGATATAAGGCAGGGTCAGATGTGGATCCCTTTTTAAATTTTGTTATTTACCTGTACTGTTGTATAAGGCGGGTACTATAAGGCGGGTACTATAAGGCTGGGGGTATGTCATGGACCCCAAATTCAGTATTATATCGAAGGGACACTGTACATCACGTGTTTGATCTGACGCAGGGATCCCTGGCTGAGCCGGACAAGATCCTGCTGGAGGTCGCCAAACTGATCAAAGACGACTACCTGCAGCAGAATGGATACACGCCGTACGACAGGTACGTGTCAGAGGTCGGGGGTCATAGGTCACCAGTCTGTAGGTAGACACAGATTTGCTGGACAATATGTAAGGATTGCTTTCATGGGCAGTTCAGAAATGTTTATTTACTGGGCAGTGTGGAGATATTTATTTCCTCGACTGTATGTAAAAATCTACCCTTTATAGATATTATCATTATTACTATTATGATCTATTGTTTCATGGTTCTTTTTGATATTACTGTTGTCTCATTATTGAATGTTTAATCATTGTGTATGGATGAAGTGATGCTATGCAACAGCTTGGTCAGTCATTATTTTTATTATTTATTATTGTTTCATTGCAAATAGGTGAAAGATACCCGCAGCGATGCTAAACTCCATAATCACTCACTCATTAATTATTGTCAGCTCTCATTAATTATTGTCAGCTTTCATACAGATTGATTGAATTATTGCTAAATACATCGCATCGGGAATGTCTTACCCATAGGCGACGACCTAATTACAGATGTCAAATCACTATTATTATTATTGTTATTATTATTATTTATTTTTATTATTATTATTTCATAGCCTAAATTGAGATAATGTCAAGTTATTTCAGAGATGACTGTAATTTACAGGCAGTATTTTATCAGAAGTCTGTAACATTGTTTTCTTCAAGATTCTGCCCCTTCTACAAGACGGTCGGCATGTTGAAGAACATCATCGCCTTCTACGACTTGGCGCGTCACGCTGTGGAGAGCACCGCTCAGAGCGAGAACAAGATCACGTGGGCGATCATCCGCGACCAGCTCAGCGACACGCTCTACAAACTCAGCAGCATGAAGTTCAAGGTCAGTGTTATCCAAACATCTGACGTTGAACTTTTGTTTAGCCATGTGGTAAATTTACCACCCCCTACCCTCCATTCTTTTTTTATATTATATATATATTTTATGTTATTGAATATAAATTGTTTATTGATATTTTTCAGGACCCAGTTAAGGATGGTGAGGCCAAAATCAAACAAGACTTTGACGAACTTCACGAAGAAATGCAGGCAGCATTTAGAAACCTCGAAGACTAAATGTCAAAGTTGATCTGTACGAAACTGAACATATCTGCCAAAATGTTACGTTATTATCATCTAGACTTGAAACCTCAGTGCTGCATCGAGGTCTCGACATCGGGGTCTTAGTACCTCAGTGTTACATTGAGGTCAACATATTGGCAGGTTCATGTGATAATACTACTATGGCTGTGTACTGAAAACTAATTTTCATTTTCATTCATTGAATACTTTATTATTTTATTGCGATCTGCAACATGTTGTGTAGAGGGTTATCAGAATATATTGATAGAATAGCGGGTAAAACTTTGTAATATATTTTCAGTTAACATGGATATTAAACAGGGGCACTGATTGGTATATAGCGCAAATTCAATTGTCCGTAGTTTGGAGAAGGTTAACCTAGAACTGGAATCGTAAAGCGGAAAGGGAATGTAACAAACTTCTCTGAATGCCTATATATTTCCAGGTGTAGCTATTTTATAATAGTAGGCTATGTAAATAGTGCTAGGTCAGAGGTCAAAAGCAGATTCTAACATAAAACAGGCAGGTACGATGTGCTTCTTCTGATGGAACATACTTCTGAAACGAGAACATTCGTCATCTGAGCATGCAATTTGGCACTTGCAAAAACAGAAGACACTCGAAGATAGCGCTCGTCTTCCACTTGATATCTGAAAGATGCAAAAGGTCAAACGAAAACAAAAGAGTGCTAGCCAAGTTGTCTGGAGGTAACAGTTCCTCCTCTGGAAACTCGTTAATCACACGTGGATCTGCATTGGAGCAGAATCATCCGTGTACCAGAACAAATCAAATAGTTTTCATCAAATCATTGTATAGTTGTGCTTGGGATAAATGACTGTATATTTTGTTTGCGTATTTGTCAGTTTTATATTTAATATTACAAGTGCTGGTAAATCTGGAGATGCAATTATTTGGTCTACATTCCAGTGTGTGTTTGTGATTGTACATGTCAACATTCTGTGTGCGATTATCAGCAACATACAAGTTTTTGCAGATTTTTCATTTTTCATTTTTTGCCTACCGTAGTTGCTCCGATTCATATCATGTCCCAGGATTTCCTCCCACTGGAACCAGTGTGTCGTTAGATCTCAGAAATAGCACGGGAGGCAGCATATTTGTAAACTTGCCATTCATTTCTTGTCCATATCCCAGATCATGAAATGGAAATCATTTGCAAATCATTTTCATTCTCTTACTTAGTTTTGTTTTCAATATTTCTAATTATGCTCAATATGGTGCAGGTTTATCTTGAAGAAAAAATACTTAACAATTTCATTTTCTCTCGATCTTTTACCATGGGTCGTGTTTGATTCGCAATCGAGGGTGCCTCGGGTGTATGATCTGATTGGTCAGCGAAAAGATTGTATGATCTGATTGGTCAGATCATATAATCGATTGCAATCTCGTGCGAATCAAATACGACCATGGAAACTACACTATGTTGTACGTATATTATATACTAGTAAGCCCGGTTTTATTTTGTGGCATTAATACCAAGCTAATAAATAAATATTATTTTAGATTTGAGACTAATATGCTACAAGTAGCAATTGTATCTTTGAAATTGCTGGTATATATATCTTACGAGTTGCTGGTGTGTGTATTTTTTAAATTGCAAACAGGTCTACTCCAGTGTTGGCACGAGAAGCACGTAGACTACTAGTCTAATGAGGTTTGCATACATGTCGTGTTTACATACATACACAAGTCGTCGTAGTCGTAACCAATCCTCAAATCTTAGTTTACTACATTATTCCATTATCGATCCATAATACAACAAGACTTGATTCCTAATCATTGCACTAGCATAATTTTAGTTTGATACTACATACTTGTGTAAACAGATCTTAGTACTATTAGTACGATAGGTTTATATAGACCGATGTATGCACAAATAAGGAAATGTCCATAATTCCTGGGCTAGGCATTATCTAGGTATAAGTATCGTAGTAATAGATATGTTCGCATATTTGTAACTAAGTATTGTTTATTGCAACTGTAGTAGTATAAGCTAGTTTGTTGATCGTAGAGACACAATGTCCGAGTGCTGTTAAAAATGTTAATGCCAGCTCAATATGGACATCCATCATTCTGACGATATGTTAACTTTGTCCCACCTCTCGCATTATCACCGATATCCTTGTCACGTTGTGTATACCATAACCACGTGACATCGTGTACACCGTGACCTCGTGTCCAGGGTAATGCTATATGTGTGTATATATAGCATCAATAAAACCAAATAGCAGACAAATAAAAACGAGATTTGTGTTGTTTGTGCGAGTCGTAGCATCTCGATGAGCACGTGCGACGCCGCCAGTACGAAGACTGGGCAGTATTACCAGACAGAAGACATGACCTGTTATCCTACACGATCATTTACATACACTCAATGTAGAATCTGAGAGTTTATGCAGTGAGTTAGCGACTGAAAATGTCAAATCTGCATCAGTGAAAATACACTAGCTTCATTCATCATTGATGAACTTTTAAGAAGAACAACAAAGAATCTGTAATATAGTTGATATGTGTATGATGTTGCATCTTCTAGGTTTTATGAAGCTGGGTGTCATTTCTCGAAGCTCTCTTATCCACTTAGCTCAAGATTCCTTCTGATCCATCCTCTCACCTCAGAGGAACCCGTTACGTTAACACTGCACGGTACCCCCGTCTAGGGGAAAACCTGCACAAAACGCCAACCAGTGAGATAATTTCCGGATGAAAATGCCCTAAAAATCTATCCAATGAAACATGTTATCATTGTTCTATTTATAGCTCCTGTAGACTTGTTTGCACGAGTTTTCCCATAGATGTGAGCCAGGGTACTGTGTAGTGCTAACGTAATAGGTACACCTGGGATGCTGCTGACCGTAAGATACTGTTTATCTGGGTTATAGTCCGTGCTGCAGGGAGAGAGGCGGGATGTAGCGCAGTGGTAGAACGTTGGACTTGGAACCAAAGAACGGCATCAATGGTCGTGGAAGTTACATTTCTGACGCGATATTGATAGGAAGCAAAGTCTGTAGAGTGGTAATATCATCATTGATCTGTCAGTACCAGCCGGTGCTTGCAGGTTTACTGTAACATTCAGCGGGTTTCCTCCTGCCTTAAACTGACAAGTCGTGATACTGGGATTTGAACTCTGTACCTTTCACTCCAAAGTCCAACGTTCTACCACTGCTACATCCCGCCCCAGTCGCTGTAGATCTCATCGGACTCTATGTAGTGTAGTCATGACGTCAGTGTCCGTTGGTAGGCCTGAGGCACGTTCAAGCTCCACTACTTTTTGCTACATAGCATATACAGTGCTACAGAAGCCATTCAGCCAGCAATATGAATGTACTATTTTTCATACGGGTCTGTACCATGTAGGAAAAGTAGCGTACTAAATGTAGTAAATGTAGCGCAGTTTGAACTCGCCTCTGGTACTGAGCTACTGGTAACTATATTCAGTATTCATTGAGCAACATACAGATTTATACTAGCTACAGTCGACCCCCGTTTATCCGGACGGTTGCGTTCCCGGTAAAATCGTGCGAATAACTGAATTTACAGATGTCCGAGTCATTTTACATAGCAATGAGTGAGTGATTATGGAGTTTAACGTTGCTGCGGGAATCTTTCACCCATTTGCGATGATTAAACAGTAATTACATAGCAAGACTGGTATGTTGATTGCAGTAGAAACCATGCGGATAGCGAGGGATCCAGATATCTGAAGTCCAGATAAACGGGGGTCCACTGTAGCAACATCGCTTGTGATTGGCCGATATGATGACAGCCGTAGGCAAGTTTGAGGATCATAAATTCGGGCGCCGAAATGTCGGAGGACAACAAACTTCAGAAGAAATTCAAAACGCCAAGAGAGATTACTCACAATATTCGTGAAAAGTCATTCGCAACATTTTTAATTATAATGCATGTACAACACTTCTTATAGTTCAGCATGGAAAATACAGCAATAGTACACACTTTGTTCTATACTGAGTGAGCGTCGGCGTCGTGGAGAGTGAGTACAGCCGGTCTATTAAAATACGCTACACCACTAGTCTTTGTGCCGATATGGAGGACATATATATATATATATATTCATAAAACAGGCAACATTCCAAGAATCGAACATACTCCAACGATTTTTAAAAAGTAAATTTAAATTGATGTATACATGAGTCCCAGCTTTAGTATACATTTAGTAGTCATGGCAACAACAATATATCAGTAAGATAGCCAAGGTAATGATTAAAATACTGGTCACCATGGCTACAGTTGCTATGGATATCCCAGTAGCCACAGACTTCTACATGGACTACAGTAAAAGCGCCATCTAGTGGTCATAAATACAGGCATGCTTGATAATATATCATGCAAACACAAAAATGATAGTCCACATGTTCTGAAGTTTGAAAAATAAATAAAAGTGATGTAATATTTGTATTACAATGACGATAGATGACACTACTCCAAAGATAACAATCCAGTGTTGGAAGCTAACCAGTACTAACTACTGGCAAGATAATCATGATACACTAACCATGATAACGATGATAGACACTAACCAAGATAATGAGTATAGACACTAACCATAAGACAACATTTGCAGCTTGTTAAAACTTAAAAAGAACTGGACAAACTATGTTGTTGTAGATGCCAGTCAATTGCGAGTTCTCGCAAAACCCATTATCCTAATTTTATGCTATTTATTATGAAAGCCACGACACAAGTTTGGAATGCTTCGTACAGCTGCCTCTACAGCTAGAGGACACTACGAATAGTCGCGACCTAGTTTCTCTGTGTGTGTTCCATACATACAGGCTCATACATGTAGTGTCACACGTCTAGAATCGCCCCAATCACAGCGCGTCTCTAATCATCCATAGGACACCACTGATTCGTGTCAATCTCGCAACTAATCATTTGTAGTCCGACTCAATTCAATCACTCAATTCCATCTAATTACCTCACGAGTATGTCTTATCTTGATGCTAATCAAACAGCATGCAGTGCCAATACTTGCACTAATCACGTAGAGGGTATGTCTAATCTTGCCTCTATCACCAATCTTTCCACGCATCACAAAGCGGATGTTGCTTCTAATCACAATCACACGGCAGGCTTCAACTAACTGCACTAATCAGAAAGCCGGCTCTAACTAATCTTGCACTAATCACACGTAGTGGGTGTCCATTTTTTCCCCAATCACACAGGGTCTCCGATCATCTTGGCTCTAATCATCTGGAGGATTGGTTTTGACTGGAGGATGCTTTCTTGATTGGCGTCTGATTCCCCGACGAGTGCCTGGTCTTGTTGCTCACTGATCGGTGGAACACGAAGTTGGTGATAATCCGCACGGGCGTAAACAGCTTCAGAGGAAACTCGCTGAAACAGTAAATGTAGTATGTTTAGACGTCTGACACAAACAACAGGGGTGCATTTCACGAAAGGGGTGTGTGTATATTTACACCGGACATAAATGACGCGGATTTGTTTGTATTAGGTCATTTACGTTGTTTGTATTACGTCATTTACGTTGTTTGTATTACGTCATTTACGTTGTTTGTATTACGTCATTTATGCCAGGGCTAAATACACACCCCTTTCGTGAAACGCACCCTAGATTAACAGGATCTGATGTGACACACATGTACACGATTTGTTCCGACTTAGGATCTATTGTGACTTACAAATGTCATGATGTATCTTTAACCCTAATATGATACAGCATATGAGGGTTAAAAGGATCTAACATGACATACAAAGGATATATATGATATAACGTAATACACAAATGATATATTGTGACATACAAAGGATATAATATGATATACACAGGATCTAATGTAGCACACAAAAGATCTAATGTGATATACAAAGGATATAATGTGATATACAAAGGATATATTATGACTTACAAAGGATATATTATGACTTACAAATGTCATGATGTAGCTTTTAACCCTAGAACAATGGAGCAGACGATGGTTAAAAGGATCAAATGTGACATACAAAAGATACATGACATACAAAGGACCTAACATGACATACAAAGGATATATTGTGACTTACAAAGGATCAGATGGCTCCACGGCATCGTTAGCACTGATGATGAACAGAGGGAAGAGTATAGAGAAGATACAGCCACTGAAACAGAACAAGTGTCATCAGTGATAGGGTTAACTTGACTGGTGCTGGAGCCAATCACAGATGCCCACAGCTAACTCACCGATACAGCGGCTTACACGTGCCAGATATAGTCAGTGAACTATAATACTATTATACTTTTTACATAAAAGGTTACAAGGTTTGATTTGTTCAGTTAAGATCAGGGTATCATTTCTCAAAGTTCTCATATCCACTATTAGACCATAGTGCTCTCGTAAATGCACAAGCATCATGTATCGCTACGAGAGTGCTTATGGTCTCGTAGGAGATATGAGAGCTTCGAGAAACGATACCGTAGGGATCTAGACTAATATATGCCCGATGTACAGGGGCAAGTTAAATTGCAATGTGGGCAAAATATTTTTTAACATATTGCACCTCTGGTGCCTTTACAACTTGCCCTCACTAGCCCTATGGGCAAGTAACTCAAAAGATTTGTCGAGAGTCCTGAAGATTGTATTCTGTAGATTAGCAGCTATTAATTGTGTCAATTCTGTAAGTTGTAATTATTTCTAAGTGTGACTAAGATGAACGTCTGGGTGTTTACCTGATGACTGTAGAGGATGACAGCGACGTCGCTAACGCCAGCGGGAGACCGAATCCCACGAAGTACGGCCAGTTGCCCTCCACCACCGACAGACGAGTGTGGACCTCGCGACCTGCAGAGCACATGAAAGAAAAAAGTTGTCTTTGTATCGCGTGATGTCAAATAGTATGGATTTTGGTTTGAATGGGAGGTTTGAATGGATGATTTTACTTATATCATGGGCGTTCAGTTTATGGAGAAGGAAACCTGCAACACCTGGGGGTACCACAGCCGACCTGTGAACACCTGTGAACACCTGCTGGTTTTACTGCATTTTATCTTTATATTTTGGTTTAGACCTGCTTTCAAGATACTTTCATTTATATATCACGGTTTAGCAGTTTATGACAAGAGTGAGTGATTACGGAGTTAAAGTCGCTGCGGAATCTTTCACCCATTTGCGACTATGACATTTATGACAAGAGGAAACCAGCGACATCCATAACACTGAATGTTGCAGTAAACCTGCGAGCATCGGCTGGTACTGACAGACCAAGGATAACTACTGCCATGGTATGGACGGCTCAACCTATCACGATCGCGTCAGAAAGGTAACTTTTGCGAACAAAGATACCAGTCTCTAGGGACGAACAAAGATACCAGTCTACAGGGACGGGATTTGAACCGTGGACCTTTGTCTCTGAAGTTAATGTTCTCCTATTGTGCTACCACCCACTGGTACTGATGTAGAGCTGTGAGCACCTGTTGTTTCTACTGATGTACCATAACTACTGGGTACACCACAACTGGTACATTAATTGTACCACTTGTGTTCGAAGTATCAAATTAACGTACCCATATTGTACCACTTGTATTCAAAGGTGTACAGTGAGTACAGCAGACAGAAATGGAGGACACTCATCACCTGACCAAGACCATATATGGGCAACGAGTTCGCCAGCATCGCCTGTGTATAGAAGGGAGATAACTCACAACATATCACTCCACATCAAAACATTTATAGCCCTTATGGCCTCTTCCACAAAGATGTAACTCATTATACATGTATAGGGCTATGATCATCATAAATGCATTGGATTACAATAATTATACATTTATAGGACTATGATCATTCTGTGGATCACAACCTAAGTAAAACAATTTTGTGAATAACGTATGACAGTTGATATTTTCAGAGAATCATATATTCTTCAATTTTATTTTTTTTACTTAATAAATATCACCGTTGCTGAGCTTACCATAACAACACTGATAATTGAGAAATATTTGTCAACCTCAATAACAATATTACTATTCATGGTTCCCACTTTTTTGGGTGATCATATTTCCCTGATTTTTCCCTGATTTTTCCAGACCTCTGACCAATATTCCA
>JAUTBQ010161068.1:0-12696 GCA_032361185.1 Lepetodrilus ovalis | reverse complement strand
TATATATATAAACTAACGTCAAAAAGATATATATATATATACACCCGTACACCAGTATACCTGGACATTTTCGATGCGCGAAATTATAGTGGTTGGAGCTTTCGAGGATTCAGTTTTCAAGGTTGTATGATTTTATTATTAACAAAATTACAACTATATCTAAATGTAGACTGATAAGATATTTAGGGAAGAGAATGTGTTGACAGTAAGCAAGCCGCCATTGGGGAAAATTAAAAGGTAGCTATGATCTTTGCGTTAATAGATTAGTCCCTTCATTAGGGCATACCGAGGTGTGAGGACACTGATAGACGTGGCCCTTTTTCATTTGAAAGCAATTTGCAAGTGTCTCAGTTATCGGCATTTTATTGTTCACCTTACTTTTCACGCAAGCAATTTGACATAGACTCAAGTTACAATAAAACTTAATAATGGTTTGACCTGTCAGAATAGGGTAGCTTTCGATGCTGAAATATATTCAAGGTTACCATCGAATACCACGAAAATAACATATTGCGAATAATTGAAGGTATACGATGTATACCACTCATATCGTGACGGTATATACCAGTCATATCGTGAAATGACTGCAATTTTCATTGAATTTCGATATATTCACACAATTTTTAGCACGCCTGAAATAAAATAAAAAATAAAAAACTGCATTTATTTGACTGATGGACTGTCATGAGTTTGATCAAATAACATTAAGACAATATGTAAAGTTGTATCTATAGGCATGCATACAATTGTGTGTGAATAATAATAGAAATGCATGAAATTTGGTGTGAATACATATACAAAATCTTAATTTTCTTTCATCAAACTCATGCCATTCTATCTGGCAATTAAAGGGAATCATTTTGTCATTTCGCGCTTTTAAAAATTGATTTAGCGAACCGAGATTCAATGAAAACTTCAGCCATTTCACGAAATGACAGGTTTCACAATCTGAGTGTAACATGTATGCAAACAACAAGAAGTAAATAAGATACATTATTAATCAGGAGTGTCCCCTGAACTAAATGATACCACTCTTGGAGGTTCTGGGAGAGAGGGTAGTGCACGGTGGACCCAACTGTCTCATGGATCTTATTAGAAAGCAAAATCATGACCCAAAATATCTCTTCTTTCAATGGCGGCTATTTTGAAAATCAAACTGACTGATTACAATTTTTGATGTTATAATTAGACTTGTGGGTAGAATATTACAAGTTGATATGTGAAAAGAAAATCAATTTTGGTGACAGCCATTTTGACAAACGGCGGAAATTGTTATTGCAACCCAACTTTTTTCTTGATAACATGTAAATTATCAATCAGTGGGTTCGCCTGAACTAAATGAGTCTTGTTTGGGCAAGAAGAAAATAGAAATAACTTTGTGTTATTGAAAATATACTTCAATATTGTGTTTTTTTGTGTGACTTTTTCATAATTTCCATCCCCACCCCACCCTCACCCCCACCAAAACATACAACAACATATTTAGCATCGAGATCCGGTGAGGATGTTTAGTATGTGTTCAAATTGGTCTTAATAAACATAAAAAAAATACAAACCATTTCTGTTCAAATTTGTTTGGGGTTTAGTGATTTTTTTTCGGCTATTTCTACCGCCCTCATAGCGCTACGTTAGTACCCCGGTCAATGGATATGTGTGCCCTCAATTTCTTATCAACCCCATGTGGGGTTATCCTCTGCACGGTTAGCACTGCACGGTACCCCTGGCTAACATCTATGGGAAAACTCGCGCAAACAGTCTACAGGAGCTACACATAGAACAATGATGACATCTGTTTCATTGGATATATTTTTACGGCGTTTTCATAGGGAAAATGATTTTTGGTTGGCGTTTTGCGCAGGGGTACCGTGCAGTGCTATTAAGTACCTCTTGTGTGCGAGGATGATGGGGAGTATGCAACCCAATAATTAATTACGTTTCTCTTCTAGTGGAGGTTTCGTTGGTATTCCCGTTAATTGGGAAAAGGAGGGTGTCCTATGTCATCAAGCACCTACGGACCTCTCATCTTCAGGCCTGTCAGCTGATGTGCCTCCGCTACTCCAACTGCACGGGAGTCAACTACACCGACAACCTTACAGGAGATGTCAACTGTGATATAGTTTTCGGAGGACGAGCTGATATGGTTGTAGATGACAAATGGACATTTTACAAATTACCACAACTTGAATAAAGAGGTATTGCATTTATTATAATTGGTGGAATTAATAAAATAATAAAGACTTCATACTTTAAAGATAATAGTAGCTATAGGAATTGAACCAATTGAATTGCTTATATTTGAACATACGAAAACCCTCGTAGTGTGACAGCGTATAATACAGACTGATGTGTTATCGCTGTCAGGAGAGTATGATATAAAACATGTCACTAGTTATTTTCAATTCAAAATGTCATTTTAGCTAAGAGAAGAAAATAGAAAGTGTTCCATTGATGTTTAATCCATATTAGCTAATATCAATAAAATATGTTGATATTAAACCTATTCATACACTGGTTCTTGATTTAACTTAAACATGCTATTTCTTTGGCCGTGACGTTTTTGTTTCATGTGGTTATCATTGTACGTGCTGTTACTTTAGGTAATAATAAACTACGTGCATAGCATTGTTTCAAACCTTTATGCTTCTTCCTGTTAGAAGTCTCAGTGTACACACGTAAACAAACGGGGATAAGACACGTGGTATATTTGGTTCTGTGAGTAGCATTCTATTATCACTATCAATGGGAAACCATCCTACCACTTGAAGCATGCAATGTTTATTGCTCTCCTATCGAGTCGCGTCTTGTACATGCTGGAAATATCACGTTTTATCAATATGACTTTGTCATTCAGCTATAGAACTTTGAAGAAAGAAAAGGGATACTGTTGGTTGCATTGTTTTGTTTCGGTTTTGTTATTGGTAATAACCCGAATCGATGAACTTGCTATCTAGTTTATGATGCAGAGCTCTTGTCTCCTGGGATTTCTGCAACAAGAAAGTTCATTAACATATAGATATTGGCGAAAAGCCATCGCGAGACCTAGCAGTATAACAAAATCTAAATCGACGGCAAAAAATTGTACTGCTTGATGAAAATTGCGTTCGAAATGGAGAATCGGAAATCGCTCTTGTGGAAATCTGCGCACGCATTCAGCAGCCCTACAAGATGGATGCTAATAGTGCAAGCATGTATTGCACTATTTACAATAAATATAACGAGTTCCAATCCAACATTTAATTTACATTATAAATAACCCTCAAAATCAGGTATTATTTACTTAAATATATTTTTAAAATATTTTATTTTATATCTAATCTACTTTTTGTACATGTATTTACTACATGTGAATAAGACACACATTTCCATATCAACATATTCATTCTGATGCTTATAGTTTATAAGATATATTGAATTTAGTGTTTTTCATTATTATTTGTAGTGCTCATAGCGGCCATCTTGAATTTTGAAAATGCCACCAGGGGGAACTTGTAGAACTTTGTGTTTTGGTAATGTATACGACCTTAGGAAACTATCCTGAAAAATTCAGCTTTCTACTAATTTCTTCAAGGTTAAATGCTAATACTCCTGTACTATAGGTTGTTTGGAGAGTGCTATCTCCCTAATGCATTTTTTTTTTCCTCTCGCTTATTTTCATTCTCAAATTGGGGATATCACAAACAAATTTGAAGTTGATACGTGGGTAGTTCTTTGTGTATATTGGGTGAAGGTCGTGCGACCACATGTTGCGCACGTGTTAAGACATGATACTGCGACAGGGAAACACTGCGAGGGCGTGTTTACATAATCTCTTTCCGTCCTTTCTGTCCCGATTAATGCCACTTAGGACAACTTGTCCGGAAAATACGAACCATACTCCTAGCGCCGTCCACAGTTCTGGAAGCTAACAGTGCGGTCCTTTGAGGAGAAATGAAATTTAAAATGGCGAGGTATCACATGTGTGTGGAATCACATGGTGGTATATCAAAGCTGACTTTTGGTGCGGAGAGCCTTTCATGTGCTTTAATTTGCTTTGCGCCCAGTGAAATTCCAGAGTTGCCGAATTTTGGAATGTTACCAACTTGTGCGATCCCGGAAGCATGCATTCTGTCCCATGTCCATGTAGTCCAAACTGTTAGAAAATGTGTTTACATTCGAAAATCCCTCATTTAGAAAGTAGTTTGATCTTGAATAATTGAACATGCACTTTTAAATAGTTCCATGAATCGTCTTTTAATCGTAAGACATTTCTTAAATAAATAACTTAACTTTTCATGTAAGCATGAAAAAAAAAACGTTAATGTTGGTGGGTTTTTTAGCTCTACAAATAACTGACAATCGTAAATCACAATGCCAAACTTTACTAAAATATCAACTCCTTGGGGTATTGTAAATCATTTTGAGAAATGAAATTGATATATGTCAGCAGGTGGATGTTGAGGGTGAAGTCGGTCTTAGTAGACTAATTATTACTGAGACGATCAAATATGAATGAAATGCTCCCTGCACTGATCAATATGTGCCTATATTTAATGCTGCATGCATAGGGCTGGATATGTCAGCCTAGCCCGGCACTGTGTGGAGTTCTTACAGTGACCAAAGCCATCCATCGGCTGTAGCATTTTGACTTCAGTTAATAAGTTTGTACGTCACAAAGAGGCTGGTGTACAAGGCCCACCTGCTAACAGTCTACACGAGAGTCTCTCGTCTGCATTCACTGAAATTAATTCACATTTATGGTCATATTTTTTTCATCCTGTTTTTACGTCCGCATACATTACGCATTCTCAGACACGGAATCTTTCTGTTTGGGCTCTCGCACATTGGTGTTTTTACATCGGTGGTAACTGTTTTGTAACGGGAAACTACTTTCAGGGGAGTCCTACCACCATCCTCACCTCAATCCAAAACAATTCTCCTCAACACCTCCCCATTGCACCCACCCTCACTACCACACCTCCTCCTCACCCACCCTCACTACCACATCTCACCCACCCTCACTGCCACACCTCCTCCTCACCCACCCTCACTACCACATCTTACCCACCCTCACTGCCACACCTCCCGCTCACCCACCCCTACTGCCACACCTCACCCTCACCCACCCTCACTGCCCCACCTAACCCCGCCCAGTCTGAGAGACTATTTCAGAGTAAAACATTTGACATTTATAGTGTAGTAGCACTCTCCAATATATTGCAGCAGAAAGTGATTTACCATGTTAGAAGCTCTTTGTATGGGATGGACACTTGAATCAACCTTCTTCTGTTGGCATTATCTTATGGCTTCTTTTTCGTATTGTTTCCTGATGTGCTTATAGCCATTTGCTCATAACATTACCAGTGCTTTCAGCAATGAGCCATATGTCTTTAAAGCCAACATCCCTTTTTACCTCCACTACTGTAGATATGATGTTAAATTGAAATTAGTATATTATTTGTTTTATCAAAAAGGATATTAGTTTTGATTTTGAATCAGCGAAGTTAATTATGTAACAATTTTCACATTTAATATTTTCTTGATAATCATAATGTTGGTCAAATCTTTCATGTGATGATAATATTTAAACATACAGTATTCCTAAGATGGATAAATATAGTTTTTGTATTTTTCTCCATTTAAGGAATATTGTATATTTAAATACACAAATGTAAAATGTGAAATATGAACACGGGAGGTGAAGCCTTATCAGCCCAGGCTTAATGAGAATTACTGCTGTAGGCCATGAACCACGGAACTGGACATCATTAGGTGCAGACGGCTTTAGGAATCATGGTCAACTGCAACTCCAGTGGTCAAATGTCCATCTGGAATCCCACCACACACGCCAATCGGTCATCTGGCATTCGACTACCGGTCAAAATGGTCATCTGGAAATGCAGTCGTCCTCAAATGTTCGTTTTTATGACTGGGTTCCCAGCGTGGGCTCAGCGAGGGGCACGTGTAAAACTTGGAATCCCAAGTGGACCGGGAGTGCGAGGGTAATCTGGTGCCAGCAGGGAGGGTTGTCAGGTACGGGGCGGAACATGGGCGGAACACGGGTGGAACACCGGTCGGAACATGGGCAGAACATGGCGGAGTGGTGCAACGACATCCAGTCACGACCCATGAGGACCCATGAGGACCTACGAGGACACTAACAAGGATAGTCCTGGAAACTCAAACCTCTCTGGGGGACTCCCGTTGATTGGTCACTTCTGCATTGTTTCTGACATCCTACATCCAAGCAAGCTGAGCTAACATTATATCCAGCAGTTCTAACATGGGATGCAAATAGGCTGTGTATTTATGATAATGGTTTTCTGACCGATGGTAATATTGTGTTGTGGCAGCAATTCTAACATGGGATGCAAATAGGCATGAACTCTAGGATAATGGTTTTCTGGCTGATCGTAATATAATGTTGCGGTTTTGTTAATACATGTAATAATATTAATGTGAACATTTATATTGTGCCAAATACATGCTGATTGTGCTGCATTATTGCTGACGGGGCCTATTTTCGAAACCTTCTTACAATCATACACCTATCTTAAGGATACCGATAGCACGTGCTTTGCACTTTCTTAGGCTACGAAGATTGTAAGAATGTTTTGAGAATAGGCCCTCTGGTCAGTGGATCAGTGTGCTCTCATCTTTCTTCTCAACTCCCTGGAGTGTATACAGTCATCTTCTGTTTACATGGAGAGGGATTAGTGCATAGGATAATCATTTCCTGACTGATAGTAATATTGTGTTGAGAGTGATCTGCCCTGGTTGTCTGAATGATGGTAGTATTGTTGGTGTATTTTATTATTTATTTTGTTTGTATTGAGGTTTATAGTTGCTTTCTAGAATCTTTAACTAACATTAACTAAACCTGCAACATCCGTAGGGCTGAATGTTGCAGTAAACCTGCGAGCAACGGCTGGTACTGACAGACCAAGGATGATAACTGTAGTGCCACTCTACAGACAGTGCATCCTATCAATATCGCATCACAAATGTAACTTGTGCGGACATTGACGCCGGGCCCCTGTGGAGCGGGATTTGAACTCGGTACCTTTCGCTCCGAAGTCCAATGTTCTATCACTGCGCTACATCCTGCCCTCGGTAGTATTGTGTTAAGGGTATGTTCTGTCCATACAGAGAGCGATCTGCCCTGGTGGTCCTGCTCAAGGTCATGTGCTGCTCTTGCTGTCACACTGGAGTTCGGTCTGGATTGCAGCTGATGACGCTAACAGACCATGGTCTTCCTTGTCATTAGTTTTACCTTCTGTGCCTCGGTCTTCAGTTACACATGTGACCAAGGATACTGACAGCCAATATGTTCACCTCAGATGGTTATTTAATAAAGACCAGGCTGACGAAGACAAATCATTGTGTAGACTGTCAACGTGTGTAGTCTCTTTGGTACGGACACGAGAAATATTTAACCCATTATTTTGTATTGTGATACTAATTGCTTACTTGTAGCCTGATGCAAGTCTAATATGATGTGGGCACATGCGGTATCTCCATATAAACTTGATGACTCTACGAAGATTCGATTTCGGTCTAACTGTTATTCATGACACGCGTTCAGTTCAATTGCCTTACGGTAGTTTATAAAATATGAAAGTGATTGCATCTCCATTTGTCGAGACACACATTATCATATAAACTATAAATATTGCGTTTTCTATTTACGAAAATATTGGTGTACCATAAAATGGTAATGGAGTTTAGTTTATGCAAGGTTGTCTGTGATTTCTCAATGCCCACCACGTCCTGGGGGAAGGCAGTTTGTGTATCGCCATCGCGTTCTTGTATCATGCTTATAGGCCCGCAGCAAATGTCAAATGAAGTTGTGTCTGCGTGGAAGGAAATATGATGTAACGATCGCATGCTTACCTGCAGGGTGCTGCTCGCGATATGTTTGTCTTGGTGCAACCAACTGTCATGAGGAAAGGTCACAGGTCATTTGCGGTGCCACATGGTCATGAAATTGAGAATCTGCTGTGTGGGGTGGATTTTTTTATGCTCTGTCGCCGACTCCCAATAATATTGTCTTTATCTGAAAAGTATTCCTTTGATTGGTCGGAGTATGTTTCAAAGAAATTGTTGAAGTTTTGCCAGACTGATACGAGAATGTCTGTGTCGAGATCTGTTGTTTCTATGGCAAAGAAATCTCAAGGATCCTTTTACGGAACCGTCGAAGGTCCTGGGAGGACACCTGTGTGCATCAGGTGTCCTGGAGGGTTTCCATGCAGGACACCCAACTATGTTGATGTGGTGATGTCTGAAAGTGTGGCCATCTTGGTTCTTGTTGATATGTTTGCCACCAATACTTAGGTCTTGTTGGCTATTAAGTGTAATGTCATATGATGCCATTGGTGTCCATTTGATGACAGTTTTTAATGCTTCCCTGGAAATAAGTCGGTACTAATTCCAATGGCATATCCAGTTATCATCGACTCGGCTATGTAGGTGAGATGGTTATCAATGATATCTGGCTTTTCTGTTCGATTGCGATCAAGAGCCGTTCCTCCTTTACTGCTGGCTTGGAACGTTCTGGCAAAGCATTAATTTGACAAGCTTCTTTCAAGTCGTTTGTAGTTCTTTCTGGAATGTGGTTTTGTTGCACCAGAATCGCATCCTATTTGACCGTGGATGGGATGATGTGAATGTTGTGGCTTACATCACTGGGGTTTATATTGTCTGTACCTGACACCAGAGGATGCATGTCATCGTTAATGTGCGGCTAAACAGGTTGCTTCTTTATCTTACCGCCGCGCGCGTCACGTCTCGCGATCGGATCAGATCGGCAGAATGGTTAGAGCCTGACGTCCTCTACCGTCGATATTCAGCAGATCATGTCAATTATTTCATAGCGCTGTGGTTTTTTTGCGAGATGAAAGACACGAGATGTCACTTACCAACCATCAGATGTCTACTTTGTATCGATCCGGTGTGAAATCCCGCCGTACTGCCATGTATAAAGAACATCTCGGTCGTGCGTTGCGGTCGTGAACTACACAGATAATTATAGGAATATGTATTTCAAATATTGGAATTACCTTAATCTGACATGAAATTTTTATTTTCATCTCTGCACTTTGTGGGCTGCCATGTTTAATAATGTTAATCAGATGATATTTAAAAATCACACATTTTCCAGTTTCTGGTGTAATAAGCTCTAGTGTTGGGATGATGCTGTGGAAATATCTGCTGGAATTAAAAACTGACATTTTTAGAAATAGAACCTTAAATTACCTTAAATTAGAATTGTGAAGTTGATAAGAATGTCTGTTTGTCTCTGCATGGTTAGTTAACCTTTGAAGTAACTTCTATTATTTGTACATATTTGCAACAAAACCATACAGTTTTAATCCTAAACTGAATATACATGTAATTTGAATTTTAAAAAAAATGTTGTCAGACACACTTATGAAATTATATTGTCTGTATACTCAACCATGTTCTATGCATTATGGTATTCTATCCTTCGCAATATGTGCTTAGCTGCATGTTCTATGCTCAACCAGGTTATATGCTTAACTGAATTCCACGCTCAATCAGCTTTTATACTCATCTTATCCTTCACAGTATCCTTGCTTAAACGGTGTTTAACATTTATTGCTGTACTTTCAGGTGTGGATACCCATAATACTAGCAGAGTCACCAGAACCACACAGAACTGACACGTGAGTAGAAATATTTCAAACTGTTTGCGGAGATTTGTACGAAGAGATGTAGAAGTGTACCAGAGACTCGGTTGAAGGTGTTTTTCCTGCTCGATGGTATTAATACCTCCCCGTAGTATATTAAAAAGCCGGCTAGCAAATAGGCAGCCAGTACCCTCCATTGTTTACCCAGTAGTTAACCTCCACTGGGTGCTCACAATCATATGAGCAGATTTGAAAACAAGTTTGAGAACACCTGGAAAAACAAATGACACTGTTACTTTGTTAGTAAGTTGCCAAGAGCACAAAAAGCTGGCATGGATGCAGATGTGTTCAGTGTGTGGTATTGAGATTTCTGCGTCGGTGTCAGTTGTAGACTGGGTGCAGTATATAGAGCAGAAACACTGGTGGCGAGAGGTCTCTGAGGTGGATTTTTTGACTGGGTTCAGTAATTAGAAGAGATGCTGATGTCTAGAGACTTTTTGTCAGTCTTTGACTGGGCTCAGTATATTGTAGAGACCTTGCCGTGTGTCTGCTTGTCTAAAGTCTTTGTGTCGGTTAGGGACTCGGCTCGGTATCTTGCAAAGCCATCGGTGTCTAGTCTTTGTGTCAGTTGTAGTCTTTGCCCAGTTAATGAATTGACTTTGTTTGAATTGGGGTTTGAGCAGCTTTCAAGATTCTTTCACTTACATCACGGCTTGTCAGTTTAGGGCAGGAGGAAACCTGCAACATTCGTAGCAATGAATGTTGCAGTAACCATTTGACCACTGGTTGGTAGCTTGCAGGTTTACTATGATATGCAGTGCTACAAATGTGCTGACAGGCCAAGGGAACAGTTAATAGTATACATGTACAGTGGAACCCCACTAATTCGAACCCCTCTAAATCGAAATATCGCTTAATATTTCGAAACAGTCGCATGTTGCTGGTCATACTTGTACACTGCTAGGTGACCCTCTTAATTCAAAACCCGGATAATTCGAAGTAATATTAATGGTCCCCAGCAATTCGAATTAGAGGAGTTCCACTGTACAGTGCCCCCTCGATATAACACTGTTCGATACAGAGTGGATTCGGATATAAGGCGGGGGTCAGATGTGGATCCCATTTTTCTTTTTGTTATTTACCTGTAATATCGTATAAGGCGGGTACTATAAGGCGAGTATGTCATGGGCCCCAAATTCAGCGTTATATTGAGGGGGCACTGTATATAATAATAGTGCCAATGGTGCTTAGTCATCATTAATAAGGTTGTCATCAAAGTCACTATTGTAGTTTTATCAACACTCATTCCTCAGTGCTGTCTACCAGGATTTCAAACGTAGTTCTTTTTCATCAGGCAGGAATATTTGAAGTCTTTTAATAACAAATGAAGAAGACAATTAATTTGGATTTCTCTCCAGTATAATTAACGTTGTATGGATGCGCACTTTTAGAACTGATGACTGACAAATGAGTGCAGCCGTGTCACCGGGTACTCATGAAAAGTAAGCTTAGGAATGATGTGAAACTGGAGCTGCTGTAACTTAGATGGGGCTAAGTAAGTCAGCAAGTCGAGATATCCCTTTCCACCGGAGGGCGCTGACGGACAGAAATCAGTCGTTGTTTACGTCTCGTGATGAGTTTCGCTTTGATCTAAGCTGATTAACCATTCCGAGTCGGTAACCTGCTACCTGCATTTCTTGTCAAACATCCAAATCCGTATTCAGAATAAGTGAAATCTGAGTTTTGAAAGTCCTAGACAGGTGAATATAATTGACGTAGGCTTGACTTCAGGTTGTTGTGATGGGGATAAGGTAGACCCCGATTTCATTAGCGGTGGGTGTCTGTGGAAACGTGGGTAATCTCCCCTGCACAGATGGCACTGTGTGGTGTTTATTATACACGATCGAGGTAGTGATTTTTTTCGCCATCCATTCATGACCAATAATATATCTTAAACAGTATATGCAGCATTAGTGCTTAATGAGTTCATTTGAGTTTATTTTTTAGGTATATTTATCTTACAAATTCAAGCAAGGTTTGTGTAGGTGTTTCATTATTAATACATGAGGGTTTGGTAACGGTATAAATATATAAATAATTACTTAAATATGTGACGCCAAAACATGGTACATATTATGTGTATAAGTAATGTAACTGTCGTGTTGTGAAGAAAATAGAACCATACACCAGACCTTCCATCACAATCCAGAGAACATTTATTCCGTTCCGTGAGAACAAGACAAAAAATACTACGACTAAACACGCTAAGCATGCTAATTGTTGCTAATTCAGTCAAGCTTCATCTAGGTGATGGTTCGCGATGCGTGCTGCGTTCAATAGTCACCGACAGACGGCATTCTGGCAATACACGTAACACCGATGGCGCAGCGTGTTCTGATATTTGGCATGGTAGTATGCAGAGTCCAAGAGCCTGCGAGTCTCAGACAGTACGGCTGTACAGCTCCCAGATGGGTGTACACAGTCGCAACAGCTGCACCGTGTATGCAGGCATGCACAAAAAGCCTCCAAGCCACCGTGCACTGCATCTACATCAGGCGGCACTCACAGATGGCCAAAGTTGCTTCAACATGGCGCCAATGGTTGAATTCTTCTGGAACCTTTTCCACGGTTTGTCTTTGGAACCCAGGAGCCAGCGTATTTGGTTTCCATGTTTGTATGCGTCTTAAGTTGTCGGGATGCACAAACATCACTGTTTGTGTATATTGTCTTCGCTCTCGGTCGGCCCTGCGTGAGGGGTATATGTGTGGGGAGTGCGCGGAACGGCTGCTGTTTTTGTCATCCCCCTGGGTTGTAGTCTTCAGTTTGAGTACCTGCGTTATTAGTGGAGGAGCACTTTGATACCTGTCTGATGATTGTTTGCATCGACTAAACATCTTTGTATTAGGGCTTGTTTGTATTGGGAGTCGATTGTTGTGTATTCGTTTCCTGGTTATGAACGTGTTTGAGAAAAGCGAGGAGGATGACTGGATCTCCAGACTAACCACCTTCAGATGTAATCCTCATATCGGCCACCTTCAGATGTAATCCTCATATCGGCCACCTTCAGATG
>JAUTBQ010161057.1:0-12698 GCA_032361185.1 Lepetodrilus ovalis | reverse complement strand
GGAGAGCACCCGTGGACTCCAGCGATATCGAGCCTTATTACACGCCTACTGGATCCAATGGTGGGAGCCTGTTGTACTAGAATAGCTCCTGGCTTACTCAGCGGTCTACCCAGACTGTGTGTTGTGGTGTTGTGGTGCTGGCTGAACCTTAAAAGGCAGCACAGAGACTGAACACACTCACTCGGAATCAGCTTGCCATGTAATTGTTATGTGCACGATCATGACCTTGGATGTATAAAGTTGCTCATAGAACGTCTTTTCCTTGCTGTGATGAATATTATTTGGCTTGTTTTTTTTTGTTTCCCCCGTCTAATTGTTTATATACATGCTGTGTTATGGGAGAAATACTCTTGAAAGTAGAAAGTAGCTCTAAACCTCAAAATAAATATATAGAGTACCTTTGTACACAGAGAAGGTGACATGATAGAGAATGATATGGCTGCTGATACTGTTTTCAACATTAACTTAATTGGACCAGAACATTTATGTGCTGGGATTCAATGACATGCATACAACCTATAAATAAGCTAACACTAAAGCATTTCCGTTAAGAAGCACATGTTTTGTAGATCGATATTTTGCTTGTAGACCATGTCTGCAATATCAGGAAAGTTAAATAATGTTATGAAAATGTGTAAATGCTATGTGAGATAATGGAAACATGAGGTATATGACAGTGCTATGATAACAGTCTCGGTCGGCAATGGTGTTTTCACAAGGAACAAATTTCTACTATAGAACATGTTACAGTAAATTACGTTCTATTATTGGTTTAAGTCTATATCTATAAGGCATTAAGGTTTTATTTTGACTCCTGCACATTTGAAATAATAACTTGTGAAATTAATGATAAACACTTGTCACATCGTCAGTTGGACACCAGAAAGGGGTGCAGGTTATTCACTGAGACTAGGTATTTCCCTGGATTTTTTTTCTTTCCTTGCGTATTATACATGGTAGCGTATTATACACGGGGAAATACAGTATGTCTTCTAGTTTGTGCTTGATCACACCGTCAATATGGAATCTTTGGTAGACTCCAGTAGACTGCTCCTGCTGTGACCTAAAGCATTCATTCATTCAATCAAAGCAGCAGACTGCAGGTTAAACTTGATGCTCTCATAGTAATGATAATAATTAATAAACGAGTATTGAACGTTTTTGAATTGTACATGTTTCCCATTGAGATATTTCTTTGAAGTAGGCCTACACATGAAAGACTTTCTTGAGATATAGTCTCTTACTACATCTATGATGTCTCTTTCTATTCATGCATCTTCTTACATGTTGCTAATTACATCTATTCCTGTTACTACATCTATTTGAATAACATCAGCTATCAGCATGTTCGCTGATTCAAACACACTGATATTGCAATTCAAACCAGACCTATACAGCTCGCAAGGTTACCCTCTAGCTAACAAAACAACCATACGTTGGGTGAAATGGTCACTTCACGGGCATTATCTCCCCCTGCCTAGCTGTACAAACCTGGGTAAATCATGCAGAGAGAGAACTCCGGTGGTCTAGGTGCGTTACTGTGCATGATCAGTTTACCGGTACTATGTATTAGGCATTGCTTGAACTCCAATGCAATTTAGGAACAGGTAAAAATAATAAATAACTATTATTATCCGAAACATAACAATGATTGACGTAGTTCATTAACGATATTGCTCTTCAGACAACAAGACTAATTATTTTGATACGGACTGGGTCTGGCTGTATAACAATCGCGGTGTATATGAGTTGATAGCCAACTCCTGCAGGTAATATTCTGTGGGCCCAGGTGAGAGTCTCATTCTAATGCTGCCTGGTCCAAGAACCCAGTCGTGAGCTATATGTGTTTAACACATGCCAGACAGGGAATGAATCATTAACCTTCACAGGTCACAGGTCACAGTACCCATGCACGTACATAGTCACTGCCGTTGGTGCAGTGTAGGCCGACACTGTGTAACAGTAGACCTTTCTTACATGTTGCATTACCTCAACTTATTCTCTCTTTATATATTTATATTTCTTTGTTTCTATCTTTGTTTTCTATCTTTTACTCCCACCTCCAAAGCTTTCTCATCACATTTTTTTTTCAATCTCTCCATAAATCTCTGTCCATATCATCCTCATCTCTCTCTCAGTCTTCTTATGTAAAATGACTCGGACATCCGGAACTTCAGTTATTTGCCCCACTTCAGAAGTTACATTTCTGATGCGATATTGATAGGATGCACTGTCTGTAGAGTGGGAATACAGATATCATCCTTGGTCTGTCAGTACCAGCCGGTGCTCACCGGTTTACTGCAACATTCAGCGCTACGGATGTTTTGGGTTGTTAGTCGTGATGTTAGTGAAAGATTCTAGAAAGCGACTATAAACCCCATTATTTGCACGATTTTACCAGGAACGCAACCATCTGGATAAACGGGGATCGACTGTACCTACTAAAATTAAACACATGAAATCATCAATACTTGTTATGTAACAGAGATACTCCCTAGCTTCATAATCGTGGCTGCCAGGTAACTTGAGCATATCAAATGGTAATTATGTTTGTATTACATATAAGCAGATGCTGCAACTCGGCAGTACAGACTGTGTACACTAAGCGCCTTTGGAATGTAGTGCTTAACACTTTGTATACAGGAATGTGGTCATTAACCCTTTGTATCCAAAGATGAGTAATTTCTCTGCCATTCAGTCTCCATTCTACACATATTTCATAGGCTTAAAACACAAATGATATATCCAGAAAGGTTTCAGCCATGTTGTGTTCGTGAAACTATCACTGGCAAGTGTGGAAAAGTGCATTGAAGTGAACAAGATGTTCAGACGAATGTTTGACAATATTTATTTATTGTTTTATGTTGCTGTATGAATATTTCACTAATATTCAATGACTATGTTTCACAATAAAACTGATTTAAAAATAATAAATAACAAGTTAGCCAAAAAGGCTAGACCAAAATACAAATAAACATGTAAATGGTAAATGGATGAAATTGACAAAGTACTACTGGTATGACATTACAGTGTTGTGGTCCATTACATACTCCCTGCATTATAGTACCCGCCTTATGCGATATTACAGGGAAATAATGAAAATAAAAATGGGATCCACATCTGACCCCGCGTTAATCCAAATCCGCGGTGCATTGGACCATGTTATATTGAGGGGGCACTGTATATAATTACGGTAAAACTATTCATGAAGTGGAATTTCATTTTAAAATGGTAAAATAAATGGTTGTTATTAGGTGCAGAATATAACGTCATGCTTAATGGGAATTTCCACACATTCAAGCAAAAATATGACTTTACCTTGTGAGAAATAGAACTGTCCTTACAATATTGCTGTGATGGCCATTTTGCAGAATTTTGGATGGCATTCCACCTTATGATTGATTAGCCATAATATTTTGTGTGGTGGCTGGGACGCTCCTACATCCATTGATGCATGCCACTATGCATGCCACTATGAGTGGGATACCAATTTCACCTTCACCCAAGGCATGACATCTCCAGTTGCCACCAGTCGACAGAGGGGTACTATTTGACATGCATGTAAATCAAAACATTTTAGGTGCATTCCACTTTTTGTTTTGCATTGTTATTTTTCATTTTGATTTATTTTTTTCTGTTCCTGATCTGATACTCACTTGCACATCTTTCATTTGTATGAATTATACTGGTTGACATACAATTACTTCCTGTTGAGATGCATTGTGGTCCAGACAGCACCGAGTAGTGGCCAATCACAGACCCAGAACCTCTCGCCAGACGGTCACGTGATTGTAGCCTCCATGTTTGTTGTCTGCAGGATCTCTCGTACAAGGACAGTCACTGGCACGAGTCGTGTTTCAAGTGTGTGTCGTGTCAGAAGTCGCTGGTCGACCAACCGTTCGCGCCCAAGAACGATGCCATCTACTGTGCTGACTGCCATGACAATAACTTCGCGGCCAGGTGTGACGGATGTGGCGAGCCATTCAGGGGAGGTAAGCATGTCGGTATTAGCCTGTCGGGGTTGAGTTGGGGGGACCCGCATTACCAGCAATTCTGTTTAACTTGGACCTATTATTGCCAGTTTAGTTCACAATGATGACAGTTCACCAACCAATAAATGGACAATGTTGACAAGGTCATTATGGACATTATGGACACTGTCCATGTTTCACATTTGGTCGCATGATGTCTGTGTTTCACGTTCGACCGTGTGATGTCGATGTTTCACGTTCGACCGTGTGATGACAATGTTTCACGTTCGACCGTGTGATGTTAATGTTTCACGTGTGACGATGTGGTATCCGTGTTTCAGGCATGAAGAAGTTCGAGTACAAGGGAAAGCAATGGCATGACAACTGCTTCACCTGCAGCGAGTGCCAGAACCCCATCGGCAACACCAGCTTCATCCCCCGCGAAGACCGCGTCATCTGCGTGCCCTGCTACGAGGACAAGTATGCGCAGCGGTGCACCAAGTGTACCGGGGTTAGTGTTGTGTTTATACCCAGTATCCAGCTGGCACATCGCCACATACAATGTCGATACGATGTCGAAGATATGATGTCGAAAATACGTTGGTTTTACATCACACCACCGCTATTGTTGTTTCAACGTCAATTTGACATCGTAGCGACATCGTCTGTCACGATGTGCCAGCTGGGTAGATCCAGCTTGTAACTCGTGACATTGGAGGTCTTTAATTAATAATTACATTATTAATTAAAACAATTTAGGAGTCATTATTTTAGATTTCAATTGCTAATTTTCTCACAACCATCCCCAATAACTATAATCACAACAAACATTAATAACTATTACCAAACAATCAAAATCACTGACAATGACTACCTACAATAATAAACCCTGTCCATAATTACAACTTTCCCCAAGCATAACCACAACCCAAACATTCAGTCACAACCATCACCCAACACCATCACATGACCAACAACCATCACCCATAACCATCACAGATGACCAACAACCATCACCCATAACTTGCCCATAATCTCAAATATTTTTGCACAAAACTCACAATCTCGCCCACAACAATCGCACAGCCACTCAAAACACCACAACCACCCACAAGCATCACATTGTTTTACTGTTGACTGCAGTATTATCTGTAGTTTTGATTATTAGTGTTGTCTGTAGTATTGACTGTAGTGTTGACTGTTGTGTTGACGGTTGTGTTGTCTGTTGTGCGACCAGGTGATCAACAAGGGAGGCATCGCATACAAGGGCACACCGTGGCACAAGGAGTGCTTCACCTGCACCAACTGCAGCAAGATGTTGTCTGGGGAGAAGTTCACCTCCAAGGACGAGCAGCCGTACTGCGGGGATTGCTACGGCGACCTGTTTGCCAAGAAGTGCTGCCGCTGCACCAAGGCCATCACAGGTGAGAACGAGGCTCTGATGGTGAGAATGAGGCTTGGGTGAGAATGAGGCTCTAGTAATGAGAATAAGGTTTGTGGTGAGAAAGAGGCTCTGATGGCGAGAATGAGTATCTAATGGTGAGAACGAAGCTCTGATGGTGAGAACGAAGCTCTGATGGTGAGAATGAGGCTCTGATGGTGAGAATGAAGCTCTGATGGTGAAAAAGAGGCTCCGATGGTGAGAATGAGGCTCTTATGGTGAGAACAAGGCTGATGGTGAAAAAGAGGCTCTGATGGTGAGAAAGAGGGTCTGATGGCGAGAATGAAGCTCTTATGGTGAGAACAAGGCTGATGGTGAGAAAGAGGCTTTGATGGTGAGGAGAATGAGCCTCTAGTGGTGAGAATGAGGCTGATGGTAAGAATGAGGCCCATTGCCAGTAGGGGCAAGGATATTTTAGACAGGGAACAATGGTGTTATAACTATTGCAATGGTAGAGTCTAGACTATCCTGGGATTTTTTTACTGCAGGTATTGGTGGTACGAAGTTCATCTCTTTCGAGGAGCGACACTGGCACAGCGACTGCTTCGTGTGCTACAAGTGCAACGCGTCGATGGTGGGCCGCGGCTTTCTAATGAACGGCGACGACATCGTCTGCCCAGAGTGTGGGCGCTAGTGACCCCGTGTTCGTCCAGCCGCACAGATGTGGGAGGGACCTCGGCCTGACATCTCCCCAGGACCTCCTCCCAGCTTGTGTTAGGTCCAGCTTTAACCCTCTACCTGCTAGTGGCCACTGAAGATGTCCTAGTCACATTAACCCAGCAGTGGGAGGGTTAACTGTAGGTTCCTGAGAAGGTTAACTGTAGGGTCCAGGGATGTCGGCTGTGCTTGGCGATGCGCTTTTTTCACTCTGATAATGGTTGATCTGCCTCTTGCAACCATGGATGCAATATTGTGTGCTGTCGATACAAATAGCTTTGAAATACGTTCGAGATTCATACTTTAAACAAACAAAAAAAGAGTAATACTGACACCAAAAATGAGAGGATAATAGTGTACCAATCACTGCCGCCATGTCTTAGGAGAGGCATACCACTATTGCAATAGTTCGAATACACACGACTTGTTTGCACGCGTCTGGCCAGGCGATATTGTGAGTATGCACCAGTTACCAGTCCCTAGAAGGATGCAGGATGTATGCTTAGTTAGACATTAGGCAGGTTTGCATCGAGGCTTGATGTTGCTCTATTGTGTGTGCGATCTGGATGACAGAAATATATACCGTATATGAATTATTTATTTCTCATTCTGACAAAATTTGAAAAACTATTTTTTTTGGCCTTATTAAGACATACTCCATGTTTTTATTTTTATTGCAAATATGAAATCTACGAGATGCAAGTTAGGTGGGTTGTGTGATATATATTAAAATGTGTGCTAGTTCGGGATTATGAATTTGTTAGTCCACCATAGATAGGTTTTAATGAGAGATGTTATGTCACGATTATGCTGTCATAAATATATTGTCCCAAATAAACATCCCATTGTCCATCTCTAGTCTACACTTCTTCCACAATGTACATACATTTTCTGAACACTATTTATCTTAATATTTCTGGATTCAGGGCATGTTTGAACCTCATTACTGCTGCGGGCAACTGAAGATGCCCTAGTAGTGAGCAGTAACTTTGATTACACTAGTCCAGCAAGGGGAACGTTGATTTCCTTCCATGCGCTGCGACCCTTGACCCTTAGAGCAGACTCGGTCAGGTTCCATTATGACCAAATAGTGCCATATATAGCATTGTAATATATATGTATACATCAGTGTCTGTAAAATTAGCTACATTTTGAATGTTGTTTAAGCTACATTAGTTGTGCTTGAACCTTTTAAGTACATCACATGGCAATATATAATATATAAGTTTCTTCCCTATCTGAGGTATATGCAAGCGTTAAACATATGCACCATGTTTTTATATGTACATATATAATCTTGCCTGTAGTACCAATTCGTGTATGTTATATTACTGTTAGCTGTGCTGTAAAGTTATCCTATTAAAATGTTTCATCATATATATAACCCACATTGTTTTGGAGCATATATATAACCCACTGTCTGGTGCTAAGCTTAACTACACAATACATACACCATGGAGTCACTTGTACCAAATGTCTTCTTCCAGGTCCCAGCTTGACATCTATAACAGTAGTATCACTATGCCGCCCCGACCCCACCCATAGAGATATTTATTATTTCAGTGGTCATATTTTTCTAGATTCATATTTGTTTGTATACAGTTTCTATTATTTTCACACTCTTGTACAATATATATTATACATGTCATATTTCCTGCTGCCTTGGTAGATACGCATGATTTAATGTCCCACCCTTCCCTAGCAACGTCTGAGAACCACACATGCCTATTTCTAGTACAGTCCGATAGTCTGTAGTCAACTTATTCTTTATTGAAATGCATACGGGTTTGAAAAGTGAAGTATGCATAATGAAGTTCACCGAGATTGAGGACATGTATAGTTAAACTATTTTGTTTTTATTAATCTGAAAGTGTAATACAGTTTTGTTTCTCGTTATGAATATACCAGGTTATTAATTGTTGTTGATAAGGCATTAAAAAAGTTAATTGTTGGCAATCCTGAGTTTACTCAGAAAAATTTGTTCTGATTTTGTGTCACATCGTCCCTAACATTGTCTTTAACCTCAGCAGTCAAACTAGCAGATATGCAGTCATATTACTCTACAGAAGGCCTCCTAAGATACCATGTGATCCCCTAGCTAGAATAATTAACTTGTAAATGAACATAAATCTTAGTCAATAAAACTTTTTATTATTGACAGTAAAACAATTTCTGTTCTGTTTTGACATGTAACCTCAGAGGTCAAGTTTATGAAGGTACATGTACCAGAGGTGCGTTCAAGATAGAATACATATCAATACATATGCATATGTAGCATATATATTGCTACAGAAGCCATTCAGCCAACACATGTGGCAATATGTATTCATACTTTTCAATACCGGTATGGACCCCGTAGTGTTTTGTATGAAAATCCAAACCATGAAGTGAATGCACTGAACATATGCGCAGACTGGTTTCCTGTTCATATTTCCTACAAACCTGTTCAGCCAAGACAAGTAGCATATTGTATTGTGTATTCAAATATATTCGATCTTGAACGAACCCCTATTGTGGACAACAATTATAATGTTTGACCTTCAAACTCAGAAATCAGGATTATTTATGTTTGCCAGTGACCAGGATTATGAATCTAAACCTCTGGCATTACACTTACTGGACAACCTGATAGAAGATATTAATAATCAGCTCTAAACAATCCTAAAAAAAATATATCAAAATGTTTCAAAAAGTCCACTAGTCTTCATTTTAACTAGTACCAGATATTTCCTTGTTGCTAGTCAGTAACATAAATACTAATAATAACAATGGGAATATTGATATTGCACCAAACCACGGTCGAACACATCCTCAAAGCACTACATTATTACCCCGATCATGTAATTCCTTCTGAACTCCCTGGTGAGTACCGTAACCAACCCAAGCTGCTATACAGCGACCAAGCTTCAATATTGTGTCTACATAACTGTGGCACAACAAGGAGGGCTTCATATGGACTTCTCAACATGTCGAGATCTTCCATCATCACGGCAGTGACAAACCCAGCCAGAAAAAATAAAGTTCATCAACTGACTGTAAACCCATCAATACGCTGGCTGCACCGCACTGCAGATAATCTTCCCTGGACAGATGAAGGCTTGCACTCGAAGGGGAGAGAGGGGGAGGGGGGAGGTCCCCCAGGAATGTGGATAAGGATATGCCGAAGTCATGTTCTGAGCAGCAATATCAAGCTTTTACAGCTATTTTTAAAACCAGGAAACTGATAGCAGTGCATACAATGTTAAAGTACAAACAAAGGTGAAGATGCAGTTAGTTTAACCCTCTCCCTGCAGCAGGCAACCAGAGATGCTTTAAGCAGTAATGTGCGTTACCCAGCAGGGAGAGGGTTAAGAGAAGGTGCTGTTAGTTTGGAAAAGTCGTCCAGGCGACTCGACAAGTAGTTCAGTCTGTCGATGATAAACTGTGCTACCCATCTCTGTAATAGGGTAATAGTACAGGGTATAAGGTAATATGGTAATAGGGTAATAGGACAGGGTCCTGTTCAAAGAACAACCATAGTGACCGTAGTGCCATGATGGTTGTAGCTCATTGTTATAGCATAGGCATTACGACTCTTAGCACTACAACCTTAGAACAATTCACTGGAGTACTATATCAACCAAACACATCAAAAAGACATAACCATGATAAATTCATTTGATGCATTTTATTTATACATATTGTACATATCTACAGCCGAGGCCAGACAACATTAATAGATTGCTTCTAGGCATAGGGCTTCTTGTCTGAATTAATACTCAAAACAAATTAGTTAAGGGCCAGTAGCCTTTTCGGACATAAACTTAGTTTGATATTATTTTAATAAAAATATTCCAAATATCTATAGGATCCTGGTATTCTTCAAGAACTTTGACACAATTGAAGAAGAAAGTAACGAGATTCCCCAAGCAGGGTTCTGAAGTTTGGTTGAAAGATTCCACATAATATATATCTACTGGCCCTTAATTTATTTTGTTGAGTATACAAAAATACCCCTTTAATATACATTAATACTTTCAGCAACTTCATCCAGGTCAGTATGGTGCATGTATGACATGCACATATGGCACATGGGTAGACAATCGACATGCGTCCGATATAGACACATACACAAACATACAATGGTAGAACCTTGACAAGGAGAGTACATCCTCCATACCACCAAAATTAGATTCACAAGCATTATGTTCAACACACTTTTGACCAAATGTAGAAAATAAACAGTGTTGTGACTTGACAGTAGTTCAGTGGTGATCACAGCGATGAGTGTATTTGGAGAACCAACAGCCAGTACACAAGCACCAAGAATACCAACTGTCCTCTGTGTATGTACAGACATACATGAAGATGTTCTAATAACTGGAAACTAGAAAAATAGCAAACTCCATTGCAGTGTCTTTTCTTTGGCAATAAGTCTATAGGGTATAAATATTAATTAATCAAAATTCCAATCTTCGTGTCTTGCTATACACATGTGAATATAATTATTACAGTTGCATCTAGTCCAGATTTTCTTAATGGAACTGTACAATTACATATAACGTAACAATGAACAACAGTATATTCTAACACCACCAATGGCATTGCATCTCTGGAGGTGTGAACATCGGTATTGTTTCTCGAAGCTCTCATATCCACTACTAGACTATAGCGCTCTCGTAAGTGCACGAACACCATGTATCAGAGATCACTATGGGAGTGCTTATGGTCTCGTAGTAGATATGAAAGCTTCGAGAAATGATACCATTATTTGACTCATTGTCAGATGGAGTATATCTGGCTGGTTACCCTGGGCCCCGTATATCCCAGGTAGCCATGACACAATCATTGTTATCCATCCTCAGTCAGTCATGGCAGCTTAGCCAGCATTATTACAGCATTAATGTACACTGTACATCTCCGTCATCACACAATGATGGAAGGTTTCACACATATCACTCATTCATTTACGCAATCACTCGCACAATCACTGACACATGCAGTCATACAATCGCCACATACAATATGCAGATATCACGTTACAGTCGTTGTTTTCTTCTGGAAGAGTGCAGGAGCAGCCTCTGACAGCCAATCAGGATCCACGACACTGATATCCCTGCAAAATATAACAGCCAATCAGAATTCATGACACTAATATCCCTGGAAAATAAAACGGCCAATCACGGGAAGAAAAGCCAAATGAAAGCCAACATTGCCAATTACATCAACAATAATGATGGTAATAATAATAGTAGTCTAATTAATCTATTTATATATTCATTCGATCCTTGTTTATCCGTACAAAAATCGTGTGAATAACTGAATTTCTGGATGTCTGAGTCATTTTACATAGAAAGACTGATACATGGTTACCAATAAAAAATCGTGCAGATAGCGAGGATACAGGATATCCAAAGTCCGGATAAACGGGTACCACTATAGTACAATAATAAAAAATAAGGATAAAACTTAAGGATAAGGATAAAAATACACACAAAATTAGGATGTGGGTACAGGCAAACTGTCTGAAAAGTAGGCTTTTAGGAAGGTTTTTAGTTTGGATTTGAAGACTTGCAGAGATTCAGAGATGGGTGGGAGATTTTCACTCTTTTGCAGCTGTGTGGGCACAAGACCCTAGAATGCAATGTGATTCCTAATCTGGGTCTGTTTCTCCAGACTAGATGAGCTACAACCTCTAGCAATGGATGATCTTAACGCGAAAACCCCTGGAACATAAAACTTGCGATCTCTCCTCTACAGACCTTCCATGCTACTCGCCACATCCTACTGTAATGTCTCCGGTGTGTGAAAGTAATTATCTATCAAGTTCTACAAGATGGCTCGAATGATAAACATGATAAACAGAGATAAATCTATTTTGCATATGTGGTGGGAGATACTGATTTTGTTGTGTATCCCACAGTATGATGAATAATGGTTCATAGTATGATGAACAATGGTGTGGACAGTGGTGATGACGTCATTGTACTCATATAAACTTGACTTTTCTACAAGGAAGAGAAGCGATGTTCTCATTCAAAAGCTTCATATTCATTCAAATTCATTATGTGCAATATTGAATATAAACAATAACCCACTTGGTACGTGAGATTACAGATTATGATTATTACAGATTATCCTCGTGACATTGATGTTGTAAGTAACTCGCTCAAGCTCATGACTTGCAACATAAAATTCGCAAGGGAAAGATATTCTGTAATCTCTCGTACCTCATGGGTTATTGTCTATGTATCTCCATCTACCATTAGTCACAGGACCTTCAGCCTAGGAGGACATCAACATCTGTGCATCCTTTTAGTCAACATTGAGTTACGACTCTCGTAGCGCTACAATTGTTTTGTGGAACAGGGCCCTGAACACAAGCTTTTCATAAACGTGTATATTGATAGACAGATTATATCTTGGATTTGCAGCAATATCTGCATTACCCCGCTACCCCCACCCTGCCCTTTGACATAAAGGTGAGAGGTCAAGGGCGCCGACTGACCTCATGTATGTCTTGGAGGTCTGGACGAGTTCGGTGTAGATGACGTAGGCAGGTTTACACTGGAACAGGGCAGACGGGGGGTGGATGAACACAGGCTTCCTGGAGGACAACTGGAATGAAACGTACATCAGGTATTTACAAT
>JAUTBQ010161046.1:0-12700 GCA_032361185.1 Lepetodrilus ovalis | reverse complement strand
GATCCACATCTGACCCAGCCTTATATCCGAATCCGCTCTGTATCGAACAGCCTTATATCGAGGGGGCACTGTATGTTCATTTTCTTTCTTAAACATCATTGCAGTAGATTGTTAATATCTGTTATAGAAATAAGTTGGGCTCTATGGCTAATAGTATTGTATATCACACATCAAATATCCATGAATATAACAAAAGGTGTTTGTACATAACAGTATTCTAAGAGTGTCCTTCACCTTAGTGGATATTTATCAAAAATAAAATATGGAAACTTTAGAAAGAATTGTGATCAGTAGAATGCAGTGATAAACAAACCATTCATCACGCCGTAGATGTTTTCAATATGGCTGCTAATTATTACGAAATAAATATAGATCGTTTGAGAATACCCGCGACTTCAATGCATAATGGTTATCAACTTCAATGTTAATCTCAGAAGACCAAACATTTCCCAGCAATTCTGTTCACCACTACACCAACCGACTTCAATCGAAGTAACCTTTCAAGTTTATTAGCACTTGACTTGCCGCATTATCAGCCGCGATCTGTAGCATTATCATAACGTAAACAAACAAAAGATTACGGCATGGACCCGTTTCCTGTAGCTATATGGATTCTGAGACAATGCAAATCCAAAATAGCAACCCACCCTAAAATTATCAATCCAAAGTCTAGAGCAATCTAATTATATCTTTATGCCTGATAGGTAAAGTCCTTCATCAGAGTTCGGAATAAATGCGCAAAGAAAGAAACGCATGAATGAGGTGTGGAATCCCTTGTATGTACGCACGGTACGATAAACTGTTACCTTTTGTGTGACGCAAAGAGCATAGTTCCCGGCAGTCGACGACAAATGAACATCGATTACGCATGACGTTGGTGTGACGTCTCAAACACTGGGCACATTATTGAAATGTGAATTATTCAGCGCAGAAGAACATTGGAACTACTGGCTAGCCTGCCTACATCACACTCAACTAATCAATCTGCAATTGTGACTACTCTTTGAGGTTGCCTTCTTGTGAGGTGTACATAATTGATTCTCTTGATCTGCTAGTTTATTATCTAGCCATTAGTGAAATGAGAAAATATGCTGTATGTATGTGTGTGTGTATGTATGTCCGAGGATCGCCCTTAGGTTCAGATGTAACTCTGGCATTTTCTATGCGTCATTAGTGCACGTCAAACAGAGCAAAATGACGGCAAGACCATCGACCATCTCATATTTGTTTAATACTCATCACGCTTCGTCATTAATATCTTGAACAATACCTACCGTAGCAATGCAATGTAACCTTTTCGCACTATTGTTTTAAAGACTGCTAATATGACATTTGAGCTATCATTAAAGGCATACTATCACAGACGGCTGACCTATATAACTGACAAACAAATATTTACCTGAAACTATATACATTTGATTTGTTCACCACAAAAGTTGTTATTTACTGATGTACATGTCTTATTCCCCCAACACTTAACAGTCAAACGCCTAAAATTTCATATTTAATATGAACAAAAGGAGTATAGCTCTAATTATCTTCTTTGGAACATCTAACTGCTAGATCTAATTCCCCCCCAATGTGTATCAACAAAAGGGATTTTGGTGATATAAAATTGATAGGTACAGTGCCCCCTCGATGTAACATGGTCTGATACACAGCGGATTCAGATATAAGGCAGGGTCAGACATTAATCCCATGTTTACTTTCGTTATTTCCCTGCAATATGATATAAGGTGGTACTATAAAGCAGGGGGTGGGGGTATGTCATGCATCCCCAACTTTAGCATTATTTCGAGGGGACACTGTATCACAAATGATTGGAATTTACATTTAATACTCAACTATAGTGAAATGTGTGATTGTATGTCTTTACATCTAATTAAAATGAAAATTTCAATAAAAGGTCATTGTATAAATAATGAAAACAATGAGAATTGTGATATGTTACAAATGAAGAGTGAAAATGGAGGGAGGGAGGGAGAGGAGGAAGGAAGAGAGAGAGGGAGAGAGAGAGAGAGAGAGAGAAAGAGAGAGAGAGAGAGAGAGAGAGTAAGAGGGAGAGAGAGCGAGAATGAAAGAGAGCGAGAGAGTTTACTTTTGATTTCTACTTCTTTCGATATCGTCACTTTACGATAGTACCAGTCATTACTGGATCAGTATAGTTCTTAATTGACTAACATTTACGTCTTGGCAGTAGAATATTTGTTATTATGACCATGTTTTTGGTTAGATTCACGTTGAACTTATCAATATGTGTTCTATTCTAGGCTTCGCTGATGGACCAAGACCTGTCCTTGATGAAGCAGCTGCTGACGTTGAACGAAGAAATAGAAGAGTTAAAATGGCGGAGAAGATATTGCTGGAGCAAGAGTTCATTTCTCAACAGTTCCTGTGACATGGCCAGCTCTGATTGGTCAGAATCGGACATGTCTATTACCAAGTTAGGGGACGAACTTCCTCAGAAATACCCTACCCCTTCCAGTCTATCTCTGTCAGTTGAAGACAGCAATAGCAGCCGGTGTTCGTTTTATGATGATTCAGATTTTGGAAGAACCCTCAGCCGAGAACATTTAAAAGGGTCTATGTCGAAAATGGTCGAAAAGATTCAGAAACTTGAACGTGATTCGTACGATTCTGGAATAAACGAAGGCTACACCGAGACTTCAATACCCGTGCCTCCAACGCTCGTAACACATTTGTGATGAACAAACACGAACAATATTTCGATATGGTTACCCAAAACTGGTTATGCAATGCAAACGAAAGTATATAGACACGAACATAGAACGACCTGCCTTGCCGCATTCTGATGCTGGCCTGACGTGAATTGTAACATAGTCATACGGACTCATGACTTGTGTTAGTCTAGTCAAACACCCACCGATGGTCGTACTTCTACCGTTTGAGTCAACTCGACACACAGACAGCGAACTGCCGAACCCATGGAGTGACCGTTTCGTACTTTCTAGTAGCCTACCAAGACTCTGAACCCTGGACTCTGGTCACGAGACACGTGACATATAGTTTTGAAGCTGGCCGCGTATTAAGACCGTGTTTTTCAGAAAGTGCACGTAAGCCCAAAGGTAACACGGCAATGCCAACACATTTGTTTAGCAAGTACTACTGTGAACTTCACAGTGACTTGAAGACCACGGGGGTTCTCTGTGTTCGGACAATTCAGCCTTCTGGATTATTAATCAGCTTTGAATATAGACGTATGGTTTATTCGCAGTAGCATTGTCCGAGGACCCTGTGCCGTGGTGAACAATACGTGTATCACTGGGGAGCAATGAAATAATCCCGACCAGACCCACTCAATCCAATGTCCGAGTAGTGCATAGCCATCACTGATGTAAGCAAGCATCACGGTAATGGTATTCACTCGCCTTAATTGGCTATACTTGTACGTGGTCCGTTAATAGATATTAACCTTTGGCCTGGGTAATATGCATCATATTCCAGGGTATCGTTTCTCGAAGCTCTCATTTCTACTACGACTCCATTCATACACTCTCATAGTATAGCGATCTCTTATACATGGCGCTAGTTCACGTACGAGAGTGGAAATGAGAGCTTCGAGAAACGATACCCAGACCTTTATCGATATTCATCCTTTGAAGGAATCGCATTTTTCAATTTGACAAGAGACAAAGACACCCTTTTAGGAAACTCTCGTGTCCAATATGATCACACAGCGACCTTGTAGCGGTCAGCAAGAAAGACAGACTGTATTCGATTCACGAATCGAGGGTGACACTCGAGTACTCATATTATAAGTACCAATAGAACATATCCTGTTTCACCCGAGATGTCAGAAAAGGTCAGGAGTAAACACTCGAGTGAGAGCTGAAGCTGATGAACGAAAGCATGCTTGCATTAAACAAAATATGTATTCGTATATTTTTTAAATGTTGACAATATATTCTGGGTAAGAAAGCAGTTCAGTCGAAGAAGTGGGTCAATTTTATTTATTAATTTTATTTTATTACATATTGATTCACTCGGTGTTTATACTCCTCTCGTTCGATTCAAGTACTCTGCGTATTTTCCACGACTTAAAACTCGGGTCACTAGAGTAGTGCATCGAATACAACGTTAGATTCGAACGGGCTATAGAGTCTCTTCAGAAGATACGAGAGTTTCGTGAAATGGGGTGTTGGAAGCTATTTACAATTATGTCACGTTGGACATATGGGACCAAATACAATACCACAAGATATTATTACAACAAACCTTGCCATTTTATGAACATATTTGTTTGTTCAGTTTTTCAAGTACATAATAGCAAGCTAACATGTTTGATGGTTCTTTCAACATGTGTTTGAATTTGATTTGATTTGTTACCTCACCGACATGTCATGTAAGCTGATTTAGAATCTTTATATTTACATTATGTTACAAGCACTTTGATTTAGTAAACGTTTGCGTTAAAAACAATAACACAGTGTGTAATAGGAAATATCCGGTGTTTCAACTCGTGACAACGTTAGAGGCGTCACAAACCGATGCATGATTTTGATGTTTCGCTCATTATTATTGTTTGTAAACGGAATTCTTCACATGAAGTAGAATTCTTCACACAACGTTAAAATTAATTTAGTTATTTCTAAAAGAATTCAAAATCCGGATCTGACCGTTACTGTCGGATAGCCCAAAGATTTTTGAAGAATGGAACCTCAATTTCATTTCACGTTTGTTATGTGTGGTCTCACGTACTATACTTATGTATCTATTTATGTTTGTCTTATTTATTGAACAACTCCATAATAAAATGATATTATACATAATCATTAATATGTACATGGTTGTTATATTTACAAGGATGCAAACTTAGGTGCAAGACGTAGCAACGTCTAGAATAGATGTAGCCGGGTGTGATATAGAATGGTCCTACTGATCTCGGCCAGTGGGGTTACCCCTTTGGCTCAGTCGTTTGAGTGTTGGACTCACAATCCAGCAACTCGGGTTTGAATGCCAGGATCTGCAGTCTCTGTAACACAGAGTATCAGGATATTAATCATGGATTCAATCAATGAACAATGGTCGACTTAACAATGAATTTGATACACATTCATTCTAACATCTATGTTGTGTATATTATTCAAGATAGATCAAAGTTATATGACGATTAATATTTATATGTGTTTCTTTTCAACACATATTTAATTTTACAAAGGTATACGTAATAATTAGATTTTTTAATTCCATGATCAGACCATTGTTCAACGTAGACAGTGATCTACATGTATATAGATATAGTACAACCACAAACACAATAGACGTGTACATAATTATCTGATCTCGATGTTTGATATTAATCAGATAACATTTACATGAATTGAAATCCAAGATATCTGGACTGGTCACCGACTTTCCATTGGAAAGTGTGTCAAAATACTAAGCAAGCACAACTCCACATGGATTATATCTCAACAAGATTTGTAATTGCAACACACTCTAAGAAGCGACACGCTGCGGGCGTGAATTACCCGTCCATTGACTTGATTTCAATATTGACCCAAGCGGCACAACTCTTAACTTAACGCACACTATAGATGCCAGTCTACATTGATAGTCAAAGAGGGTCGACGTCTTTCATCGCCACGTTCACCTGTACAGGTGCTACTTCATTCTAGACGCCCATTTCAAGTGCAGGTGTCTGCAAATGAAGCCAGCCTTACTCCAGGTCGCACATAGTTGGCATGTCCAATGCACACTTCAATCAGCACCTATACCAGGGTCATAGACAGGTGACCTTTGTAGTTAAGAGTGCTAGGACGAGCAGCAGTTAACTCCCTTTTACCTGCAGTAGATTCTCTCTACAAGTACAGTGCTATGTGATAGCCAGGTAATCCTTTCGTGGCATGTGTGAATGTGTGGGAGTGCATGTGCTGATATAAACGGTGAGATTGAGTTAACTCTGACACCAAGTTAGGTTGGCTAGATCGTGACTGAACGTGCAGTTCGTGTTTCATAAGATGAGGGTGAGAAAGGTAGAGAGAGAGGGAGGGAGGGAGATAGGGAGAGAGAGAAAAGCGAAGAGAGAGAGGGAAGAAGAGCGAAGAGAGAGGGAGCGAAGAGAGAGAGGGAGAGAAGAGAGAGAGGGAGAGGAGAGAGAGAAGAGCGAGAGAGAGGGAGGGAGAGAGAAGAGAGAGAGAAGAGAGAGGGAGAGAAGAGCGAGGGAGAGAGAGAAGAGCGGAGCGAGAGGGAGAGAAGAGCGAAGAGAGCGGGAGAGGAGAGAGAGAAGTGCGAGAGAGGGGGAGAGAGAAGAGCGAAGAGAGAGGGAGGGAAGAGCGAGGGAGAGAAGAGCGAAGAGAGAGAGGGCGAGAGAGAGAGAGAGAGATTGTGTTCAAGTTACACGACTGACAATATCTGCTGCATAGTGTGTTTCACTGGGATTCGAGTAGTCCCTGCAACCATACCAGCTATAGTTCGAGGGTACTTATTCCACTTTTAAAGGACTCTCCAATTCCATACACCCTGGCACACATCTAGCTGGAAACTTACACAAACGGAACCAACCAATGAAATAATGTCCCCAATGTAATCGCTGTAAAAATCTATCCAATTGGAATAGATGCTATCATTGTTCTATTTATAGCTCCTATAGACAGTTTGCGCAAGTTTCTCCCTAGATGTATGTCAGAGTGTACATGGAGCGTCATTCATAAGCGGAATAAATACCCTTGTGGTGTGAGGATGGGTTGCACCATGTATACAATGTCAGGGAACACGTGTATTCCACAGATAAAGAGTTGAAACAAGTAAGTAGATTCACCACACACACATCACGTTCCATGCAACCAATTAACTTGTTACTAAGGCAACTCCTCTGAAGTCAAGAGACACAGTACAGCAAGAAGCAATGTAAAAAAAAAATGGGGTTCATCGTCATACGGGAATACCGGATATCCGGTGAGGACCGATGCATCTGACTACCGGTACTACATCCTCCGCCACATGGACATGCGCAGTCGCTGGTATTCGTTGAGCATCCGATAAATACAGTCTGGAAACCATTTATGGAATCCACCTTAAGAAACAATTGAATTTTATATTACGACATTGTAAAAGGACATGATGGAAAATACATACACTCTCAAGGCAGAGTATCATGATATGATCAGCTGTATATTAATACACGTATACTTGTAGATCTAGGGAATTCAATATAGACAAACCTGATTAATATTCCCACCCACCCAAAACCATCATTCTTTGTTCTGTAAGGCATACATATCTATACATCATATATAGCTACACATTTTAAAATTATGCAGCTAACAATACACCTTCTCTTTATCTCTATGTCATGAATAGCAAGCTACAGTATTTATTATTTATATTGATAATTTGCCACAATTTATGGCACATTTCCAATGACGAAATAAAATGAATTGAAGCGTAATATAAGCGCAGTACCATGCAGGACTAACATTCATTATATATTCACCACGTTGACAAATATTTCCACCTCTATCCTGGAGTATTCAGGTCCAGATAACCTTTGACCCACACCAGGTTATCGGTTGAACCCCACGGGATTCAGCAGGTTAATGTATATGTTACATATATCATGACAATCAAATAGATTGCTGTAAGTACTAGTATTTGCCGATCGTTGGTGATAGTATAATGGACACCTAGAGTGATTGACACATGCAAATTGCAATAACACTGCTTGAACAGAATCACGTATTGATCAATGTTTGTATTTAACGTAATGCGGCTTTGGTATAAAACTGATTGTCGACAAGAGACCTTATAAACGATTATACGTAGTTTTAGATATATACTATATTATATGTGATGTGTGTTGCTTAGCAGCCTATATAAACGTATACTGTTAATGTATAATCAACAATGGAACTTGTCAGATATTTCAAACTATTTACAGTTTGCTTACTTTAATACTTAGAACGCTTTATCTTGAAGGGAAAGTTTAAGAGCAAAAGTTATTCCAATTTTGACAATACTGCATTCGCGATCTTCCAATTAACCATGTGAAGTTAACCACACATGCTAACCTACTTCTAGATAATCGTTACACGGCTACATGATTGCTAGCTATAGACCTGTAAGAAAGAAATCGTGTTTCCACTAAAGAGTAAAAGTTACTCATTTACATGGACAATTTTTAAACGATGACCAGCTTACAAAATAATCAGACTAAATTCGCCCTGAAGCTTTCTGGAACTTCGTGACATTAATATTAATACATTGCTCTGTTTATTCATTCTTAATAACTGGTATTTCCCGTGTCGTCAACAGTTCGATTTACACGTACACTTCACTAGGATGCTCGCATACCATACTTGTGACTAGTTGTCTGACATGACGTCTTAATGCCCGTACGATACCCTATCTATCATACAAGCCGCACTGTCCGACAGCTACTAAAGATACTAAGCCTTAATTGGAAGCTAGACTAGACGATGCCCAGTCTAAAAACCAATGGGGAGCCTGTTTACGAAGCCGAATTAGCAGTTTACTGAAATCGAGTTCCTCCAAAACGTTGAAGAACAACTGGATCGTTGGTTGAATAGGGGCGTAAACCCGCTTTCAAGATTATTTCCCGTGTCTTGCATGTTTTATGCCATCCTCGCACCACAGGGGTACTTATTCCACTCTCTCTCTCTTCATACCGTACACCCTCAGTGGTAGAGAGAAACCTGCGCAGTCTATAGGACCTATAAATAGAACAAATATAATATTTATTTCATTGGATAGATTTTTACGACGATTTCATCAGGAAAATGATTTCATTGGTTGGCTGTTTGGGCAGGTTTCCCCCTAGATGTATGCCAGGGTGTACGGTATGAAGAGTTAACGGAATAAGTACTCCTGTGATGCGAGGGTGGTTTTATGCATATTCCGTGAATGTTTTAGGCCAGGTCGAATTTCCAAAGGCTGGTTGTGCTAGCTCACTAGAATTATGCTATTCTGCTGCAGCTGAATTAGCCTTGAGACAGTCAAATAGGTTACGTACCAACATTACTATATAGAGCTGCTATTGTTAGGCGACTGTGTTAATATATTTGAGATCTAGTGAACCAGTGAGTCAAATATTAATAAACATGCCTCATTGCAGAGTTGACTTTCCCAGTAAAATAGAAATCAAGAAATAAGCATATCTTCAACTTGATTAATTGAGGTAGATCCGCAGTAAATAGGATCTTTTTTCAAGCAAGCGGTCATACGATTTAGAGCCTTCATTATAAATTTAAGAAATTAGCACTCTTGTAAATAAAACTGAATTATATATCTTGTCAAATAACCGTTATTAACCAATCATTGGCCAGGAAACCACAGTTCTTCCAGCTAGGCGTGTCTTCCGAACAACAATTGCCAATGCATTATTAATGCTTCATAACCTATATGGTCTAGCGTTGTCCGATAAGACAAATGTGCATTAACTCGTATTCAGGTAAGCGCGATAGATTGTTGATATTCGGTGACCGTCAGTGTTTCGATACTTAGAGTTGCATGGAAAAAAATACAAACCTCGAGCTTAATTTCAGATCTGAAAGCATTCTATTTCGGATTGTTTTTCAAAGATTTGTAATGAATTAGCATGCACAGTTCTAACAGTAGTTTTGCGAAGAGAACTGCAAGGAAGGGAACCGCAAGGAAACATATTCTACTTAAGTTTATTCTCTCAATAATTTGTAGTGATTTAACATTCGAAGTGCTACAGTTGCTTCTAACAGGAGGAAACTGCAAGGAAACATTCTACTTCCAATTGTTTTTCAATGATTTGTAATGAATTATGACGCGAAGGACTACAATAGCTTTGCGAACCCAGCTCCAACTTGCTCTTCTGTAAGACTGGAACCGCAAGGAAACATGTATGGTGCTCCCTGCCACCACCCCCCCACCCCCAGCATCATAAACTAAGCAGCATCTTTGTTCTACTCCGGCAGAATTTCAGGTCAATCCAGTTGGAAGAGTACATGATGGCTCGTTTGTCTTCTTCATTAGACGATAGGTCAAAGTCAACGCAGCGAGTCATAGCATTGATTTGATAGCCGACTTGAAATTGTCGTTAAACCCACCTGGGCATATATGATCAAAAGACGGACAGTTTATACGGGAGTTGATATAGATTTATGATGTGAAAGTAATAATTGATGGTATGTATAATGATAGCTATAACTTGGATAAATGATGGTTCCAGTGCTGCACTCGATGTGAGTCAATGAATTTATGATTTAACCTTGTGGTAGTTATATAGTTAAGCTACATCACGGCGCTCTGTATATAGTAGGAGGAAATCTGCCACGTGCACTATATATATACCGATCTTCAAATACTCTTATATTACAAAAGGTAATTTAGATTGTTGCAGATGCTGTTTGCTACAATAAAAGTGTAACAATAATGACTGGTTTGGTTAGAAAACGTACTATGTTTTATTACTGGCCCCCGGGGCATTCCTCGTCTCATCAATTATGTAGCAATACAGGAGGCACTGACAGGTAAACATGACCTAGATGTGTATGTACTCTTGACTCACCTTGCCTAGACAACTTTGTCAACTCTGTATCATCTGCAGCTTCTTAGAAGTCAGTATACCCACGTTTAGCTAACGGTGTTTTAGAAGTCTAGCGATCTATATAGGCCTACCTAACAAATTTAATTGAGGACCAGTAACCATTTTGGATATATAAATTTAGCTTGATAACGATTAGGTTTTCTTCTAGAGCATGTAGACTCTTTGGAAGAAGAACGGAATTTCAGGAGCGAGTTTTTCTTAAGTTTGCGTAAATGTTACCCGATACTTTTCTAAATCTAATTTCTTAGAGTTCCAAAATTTGATAGAAAGCTTCTCAGAAAAAAAATCTGTTGGCCCTTCATTTATTGTGTTGGGTATATAATATTGTCCACGGCGTAAAGCTGTCCAGAGTGATGTCAGTGTGACACCTAGTGACACCGACCAGTACATACTACTGACCTAGTGACACCTACACTGTAATGTAGCCCTCAGCCTCTTACAGCACATCCTACCTTCAGTCGTATTGTTTCCTGTCACTAATTCAAGAACGCTTCCGTCGTCGCGGGCTCAAGATTGAAGCACGATATCAGTCTGTCTCATTCGCATTAACTGTAATGATTATGACTTTTGTGTACCTGTATATGCCCAGGGCATTCCCTTCCTTTAAGCTCTCGTGTCCACAAGACACGGACACTGTAGCCATAGAGCGCTCACTTATGCATTGTTCTCCATATTTCCATGTTATCCTAGTGGGTACGGAAACTACGCGAAAGGACTAGTATAGAGCCGTGAACTGAAATAATCAACCCAAATTGTAATACTTGCTCACAAAACGAAATTAACACCCGAATGCTAGTATATTATTCCTTCACCAAAACAATTGTTTTTCATTTCCGTCATTCTATAGCAATTCGACTCGAAATCTGAACACAATTGTGAACGATTGGAATGATTACAATTCATGTAAAACCTGTGTTACATTTCATGCAGGTCTGTCAGTTCTTACCAATCATGGCAGTTTATTACAATCCAGGTAAACCTTTTCATGTATTACAATTCAGGGCAGACTATACATTTTGGGTTAAGTATTACAATTCAGGGCAGACTATACATTTTGGGTTAAGTATTACAATTAAGGGCAGACTATACATTTTGAGTTAAGTACTACAATTCAGAGCTCTACAGTGGAACTTTAGAATGTTTCTTCAAAATGGCGTTTTTCGAATGGCGAGCTGTATGCTCTATGCTCATTTATTTGAAGACGCTTCAGAGTTGAACCTCAGTACATGTATCGCTTTAACCAGACCTGTGTGGGATCTCTGTAAAAGTGGAATTACTGTATATATGCAATAACGTATGCAGCAATTGCAGTTGACACTACAGAATATGTTACATTTACTGTACTATGTCAATTTGATCTAAGCATTGCCATTGTCTCATCTATTTCTTTCTCCCGCACCCTCGCTCTTATGCTATAGACTCTCTCTCTCTCTCTCTCTCTCTCTCTCTCTCTCTCTCTCTCTCTCTCTCTCCTCTCTCTCTCTCTGTCTATCTCTCTTTCTCTCTCTCCCCCTCTCTCGCATTCTCCCCCCACCACCACACACACTCTATCTCTCTGTCTCATCTTCGTATTAATTAGTGTAAATATTTCATCATGGATTTTTTTCTTTCATATATCATATTGTTGGCAGAAGTTCTCAATTACGCACTTGGCGTTAAAGTTCCAACGTTTTCTGCGACATCAAATCCACTCCCAGACCAACAATCTGTACAAAGACGTATTCACAAGGGTTTGACCTTCATTGGTGTCGGGTCAAATAGGTTATTGCCTCGTTTTGGCGGTTTCTTGACGGTTGACGTGTTTGTTCGTTGAGAGTTATCTCAAAACATCGTATTGACCGAGGACTTGGTGTGGTTTAACATATGCTTTATAAGATTATACAAATTGCGGCGGTAATCTGTTATTGTTGGACTAGCTTTGACAACGGATAAAGGGTCTGACGGAACATGACCAACTGAACTGACCATCAATGGCCGAAGTTGATATAACCTCTAGATGAGCTGACTAGCCATCACGTAGATGACAAACAGCCAAAAGGTCTGTGGTCATGTAACGAACAAATTTTTTTGTTTTGTGGTAATGTTACGAACAAACTTTTGTGACATGGTCTAAGCTATGTTTGTGGGGAGGTGAAGGGGGGC